>JASAMZ010000796.1:0-18399 GCA_030248115.1 Linhomoeus sp. GSCO2_2 | reverse complement strand
TTTTTTCGCCCGCCCTCAGGCGGGCGACACCCTACGAGAGCTCGGCGTGCGTGCGTGCGTGCGTCTGTGCGTCCGTGCGTCCGTCCGTCCGTCCGTCACGCTCTCAGATCTCGGCGTTGGAAAGTCGTAGAGAGACGATCTTGGGCTCTACGGGTAGGTCTCGACTCACTGATCATTAGTCATAACCGGTGTCGAGACTCAAAAATTTGAATTTCGCGAGTTACAGTAACCCAAAGGTAAAAAACGCAAAACGGCTCTAACTCGCTCGTGTTACGTCGTAGAGCAGCAATCGACACGTCAGGTAAAAGCTCTCGACGTGTTCTTTCATGCGTCTGCAAAAGTTTTTTAAATGACGCAAACACGCACCGCGGAAAACGCAATTTTCGGCATTTTGACGCTAAAATCGCTCTAACTCGCTCAACTCGCGTCGTAGAGAGACAATCTCGAGCTTTTTGGATAGCTCCCGACTCACTGATCATTTGTTCTCTCATTGGTCGGAACTCAAAAGTTCGAATTGCGCGCGCTACAGTAACCCGAAAGTCAAAACGCAAAACGGCCCTAGCTCGCTCGTGTTAGGTGGTAGAGCGGCAATCGACACGTCAGGTGAAATCTCTCGACGTGCCCTTTCATGCAGCAGCAACATTTTTTAATTACGCAAACACGCATCGCGAAAAACGCCATTCTCGGCATTTTGACGGTAAAATCGCTCTAGCGCGCTCAACTTGCGTCGTAGAGAGACGATCTCGAGCTTATTGGATAGCCCTCGACTCACTGATCATTTGTTCTCCCATTGGTCGAAACTCAAAGTTTAAATTTCGCGAGCTACAGTAACTGTAAGGTGCAAAAGCGCAAAACGGCTCTACCTCGCTCGTCTTACGTCGTAGAGCGGCAATCAATCAACAGATGAAAGCTTTCGGCCTGCTCTTTCATGCGGCAGCAACAAATTTTTCAATAACGCAAGCACGCACCGCAGGAAACGCCATTCTCGAGATTTTAACACTAAGATCGCTCTTTGCTACATGGACAGAAGTGCGACACGGTTTGATTGCTCGTAGTGCGCTCTTTTGTGCTCTGTCAAATGTTTGTGGAAACTTCGACAAGTTTTTGTCACTTTTTTGAAAGCTTTGCTTGAAAGAGGGATGTTCTTGCTCTAAAAGCCAAATCGCGGGCGAAATCAATATTGCTAATGCAATACCCTCTTGCGAAGCGGGGGCTCATGAAGCGGAGCATGCGGGCGATTTACTCTCGCACTCTCTGCAGAAATAACGCAACTCTTTGCAATGTCAGTCAGAATACAAACTCAACTTTTTAATACCGGAGCTTGTTGGCACTCCGCCGCTTGAAAAGCGAAGGAGTGCTATAGGAGCGGTAAAGCCCACAGTTAACACCAACAGGCCTGGCGCTCGCTACGAAGCACCTAGGGAGCCATATTTTTTTTTAAAAGATAGCTTAGGACGACGCGCAGCGTGCTCGGGGGGTGAAAAAATTTCGGCGGTGGAAAAATTTTGCGAAAATTCAAAAATTCGAATTTTTGCTAAGTAAAAAAAAAAAACCACCCCACAACGTTCGCAATAGTGGACCGAATTTGGTGATTTTTGGATATGTTGTAGGCCTTTGGGTCCTCCAGGCGGCATCGCCGGAACGGGCTCCCTAGGTGGTCCGACGCGGGAGTACGGTAGAAAATTCAAAATTTTAAATTTTTTTCCGACATTTAAAAAATCGTAACTCGGGTTTGCGACGGTGGATCCTCGCCAATTTAATTTCTGACCTGGACACTTCTATTACCTTTCATTCGACACCAAAACCGCCGAGATCAGTCTTGCCGTTCTTCAGATACGCTGTGCCAAAGGTGCCGGGTCTCGAGCGGAAATTTCGGATTTTCGACTTTGGGTGGAGATTTGGCTTGGAAAGCGTGCCTTTAGCGGTAGATTGACAATCGCAACGTGTTCTACGTCAAAAGTTGGTCTAGACGAAGTGTTTTGGCCATTTTGAGGTACCGTATCCCGACCGCGCCGAATTTTTGAATCCCGGGGTCAAATTTTCGAAATTGAGTTTTCACTTGTTTCGGGGGTTTTCGACGACGCTGAACACGAATCCGGTGTTTTTTTGCGATTTGGGACGCCTTTACCCTGATTTCGGCACCCGGCCGGCCAAAAATTGGGTCCCGGGGTCGAATTTTCAAAATTGTGTTGACAATTGTGTCTGGGCTTTCTGGCGCGGTAAAACGCGAATCCGTCGTTTGTTTGGCGATTTGCGGTGCATTTAGCCCGATTTTGGCCGAATATACTCCCGCTCTGTAAAATTTCGCGAATCCGAAAATACCGTCCGCCATTGATTTTGCTGCGCCTACAGTACGCCGTCCATATAAGACGCGCTGCACGCGCAATCGAACCGAGTTATAGGAGCGTCGTACTGTAGCACTACGGAACCCGACGCCATCCACCCCAGCGGGGGAGCCCCCGCTGTGTAGCGTAGATAAGGCGCGCCTGTACAATTGGGGCGCCGCTGGCATTCTACATTGTGAGTGGCTATAGACAGTCAGCGGTCAGTACAGCCTGCGCTCATCGTCGTCAGTACAGCCTGCTCCAACGCGTCACTTGCGCCACATTGGCCTCTAAGTGTATGGCATCTGTTTAGGCTCACCCCCGGGCTATAGACCCTAGTTCTACGCCGAAACAATTGGGAACAAACAAATTTAATGGGAATGCAACACTTGTTGGAGTTTCTGTGCCCCCGTCTGCTAAAATAATCACGCGGAGTGCCTATCTGACACTCAAGGAGTGTCACGTATCACTTGTATGGTGGTACAACTGTACAGAAAAAAACCAAGGAAGAGGGGGGGGGTGGGAGCTTATAAAAGGGTGAAGAAGGGGGAGGGGGCTTCTGAGAGTACATATTCACGATTCATTGCGACCTTTCCGACCGATTGATTTGTGCACACACCGCTTGAACAAATATAGGAGATCTGTCGCCGACTTTGTTCTTCACATGTCACTGTTTCACTGATAGTCACTTTTTGGCGCGTTTCGGCTTCACTTTCTCCTTTCGTTCCTTCTTCTTCCGCTCCGTCTTGCGGTCCCGTTTGATCGGCACTGGCGGTACGTCGTCTTCGGCGGCTTGGAAGGATCGAACGCGCTCATCGTCCGATCGGTCGCTGGCGGGTATATCGAAAGTGTCGTAGGCCGACGCCTCTTCCCCCACGACACCTTTGAACGCTGAAAACGGCGCCCTACACTAAACCGCGTACGCTTATGTAGACTAGTTGAGGGTGTTTCACACCGGGTTGTCTGGCTTGGAGAAGGCGTTCTTTCTTCATTTTGGCGATTTCTCTCCTCGTCATGGGCGGCTTCTCCGGCTCGTCTGCTGAAAAAGAGCCGGCAATGGTCATTCGGCCAAGCAACTTCGTTCTCTAGTGTACCCCACCGCGATGCTCGTGCTTGCAGAAGGCCTTGTTCTCGTCGCACCAGATGCCCAGCTCGACCATGTAGCGGCGGTGGAGGTCGTGAAGTTGGACGTTCTTCACCGCGTCCTGGTACTCGACCTTGTCCAGCTCCTTCTCCAGCTTTGCGCGCGCTTTCTGAAATGAGTTGTGGATGCGTCGTCGGAGTACCCTGGCATGGCTGTGAAGAAGTGTGTGCGCGTTGGCACCTTCAGCCGCTTGATCAGCTGAATCTTCTTGTTGACAAGCACGACCTTCTGCTTCTTCTTCTCCGCCTCGGCTTCTAGTTTCTCTTCAGTGGCGGTTACAGCCGCCTTCGACCTCGCTAACTCTGCCTTCGTCGCGCTCAATTCGGCGTCTCGTTCTGTCAACTGCTGCTTGAGTTCTGCGGCCGTCTTTTCCGCCTTTGACGCTTGGCGTCGCAGAACCACGGCGACCGCCGCCCCGACTCCAATCAGCAATATCAGCACTGCTGCCAGCGCAACCCAGCCGTACCAGGGCACGACGAATGTGCCGCCTGAAGATATAGTAAGTAACCGTATGTAAGTTTTGATAATCGACATAGATGGACACAGTGTTGACTAAGGTTAGTTGCGCACCGTCAGCTTCCCTTCGAACCCGAGCGACTCCTTCCGCGGACGACGCCTTCATATTGGCAGCCAACGGTCTGCTCGTTTGTAGAGGATGGTTGCACGGCAATTGGCCGGCTCCCTCCCTGCAAGATACCAGTTTTGAATTCGAAGTGCCCCCGACGGCGAGAATGTTGTGGGGGACATATACCTAGCTGTCGCGTCATTTCTGCAGCAGGCCACTTCGCTGAACGTGTCGCCGTCGGCCGTGAACGTGCGGCAGCAGCCGAATCGAATCTCGGTCGCCTTCGACGATCGCCAAGTAGTGCTGTCGTTGTGCACAAAAACTTTTGTGCACAAACCATTGTCTTTGTCTTTGTGCACAAAACAAGACAAAACAAAATGGATTTTGATGGCTCCGGACAAAGACAAAACAAGACAAAATCAGAATGGTAATGTACAAGGACAATTGTCCTTTTTTGTCCGATTTTGTCCGACAATTTGTCAATTATTGTCCTCTTCCAGGCGAATATTCATTAAAAACACGAAATATTCGACAAAAATATTCTGAAAAAGTCTTGACCAGCGAAACTGTTGGCATTTATACGCGCACGTCATTGACTGCTGAGCAAATGCATGCCTTGGTGGATTTGTTATCTTCGTTTCAACACATCGAGTGGCAATAAATTTGTCCGCCAAACGTTCTCGTCGCAATCGTGACTCAAGGGGGTCATCGGTGGAAGAAACAGGGGTCGGACAAAACGATTTTTGTCGGACAAAATGCTATTTTGTCGGACAACAGAGGACAAAAAAGCACAATTGTGCATAAAACAAACAAATTTGTCCTTTGAAGTTTTCCGGACAAAACAAAGACAAGACAATATTAATTTGCGTCAAAAGGACAAGACAAAGACAAGACAAAATGAAAACTGCCCGGACAACGACAGCACTATCGCCAAGTCGCGCAGGCGTCAGTGCCGCAGCTACTGACGAGGCCATTCAGGGCGCCTGTTGGGGGTAGGTGGCAAACATTGTTGTCTGCAAGGGGCGACAAGCATACAGTCAAAGTGACACCAGTGTCGGCGTTGTAGGTTCCGTTGAAGCAGGCCGACGACGCTTGGACGGCGCTAGCCTCGTACGCGACCGCTGCGAAAGCCAGCAGGAACACGCCACTTCCCGTTACGGCAGCTGCCATTACTTCCGTTCTCAATGACTAAATCTTACCTAGCTAATTTCGACCATAGCAGACTCACGATGGACCTACTGTGTAGGTACAGTAGCCAGTCAGAAGCACGATAGTTATGTCAAAACTTCGCCAAGCACGTACCCACTTTCGTTACTGTGGTTGCTGTTTGTGCTGCTTACCTACTGAGAATGGCAAAGTTCGGCTAACCCCGTTGAAAGGCTTTAAACTTCTTTAGTCGTGCAGTGACCAAGCGTCCCATCTATCATCGTCACCACTACCCGAACGGGACTACGGTGTCTTTCTTGGGCGCCATCTTCAACAGTTACACACCAAGACAATAATTACCTCGAAGTAGAAAGCAAGACGACCTTCTCCGGTATAATAAATACCGCCCGAAACAGGGAGTAGAGCAAGCCTACTTCGCTATTCATCGTCGTTCAGCACCCAGCTACGCCTTCAAAACCATCGGCCATAACCACCTATTATAGATAGGCCTTCATTGCACAGTGGGAGTCGGTGATTGTGAATCTAAGCAGAGGTTACGGTAAGACCACAGGGCAATTCTTACCAATTTCTCTATGTTTTTCGCGGAGATATGGCCGCATGACTCCTACTATACGTAATGTGTCAGTGCCGCACACGACAAATGAAAACTGCAACGTTGGAGAGAGCTACTAAGCTTCGCTAAGCACCCACGTCAACGCGTCACAGCAACCACATTGCACGAATTCAAAGCGATTATCAAGTTGCTGTATGGCGACGAAAACTCGCTAGCAACGCGGTAGGGTAAAACAAAGCAGCGATTACCTAACGCTGTGCCGAAAACATGACACACGCTACCTACAAAAGTAGAATCCGCAGAGACTTTCCATTTCCAAGTACCCTATCCGTCCTTTGAGTATATCAATTTACGTATACAACAACGATCACGCACGGAAATAGCGTCCGCAAAAAAAGCTGTCAAGGCACATTCGATTGTAGAAGCAGGGCTGCGTTGAGTCACCTATCATTTGACCTACCGTAAGCCAAAACAGCACATGGGCGTCCCAACAATTTTGCTCAAGCGAACTCCTCACTTTGTTCTTCAGCCAGCATAAAACAACGCGCATTGATAAACAAAGAGTAGCGAGAAATTTGCTTGGTTACGTGACCAGAGAAGACCAATTTTTAAGCCGTCGCGTTCAAATGTTCGCCGCGTTTCCGCTACTTGGCGCTAGGCATCCACAATGACTCAAGCGCATCGCAACTACCAGATGCGACCTCATTTGCTAGGGGAAACGCGGCGGTAGCACAAGGAAGGCGTGGCAGTGGCGAGGAAGACGATAGACCGCGCGCTAGCAGCCCAGAAAGAGAGCGCGAGAAGTCGCGAGCGCGCTCCCTCTTCTTCAGTAGTTGGTCCACATGGGCTTGCGTATCCAGCGCAGTCGTAGGCCGCTGTCGGTGCGTATCTTGATGGAGGCGGCCTCGGCGGCGCGCACCGTGTCCTTGACCGACTGCATCAGATTCTGGGCGTTCAACACCAGCTGCTGCATCGCCTCCTCGTCCTCCTCGCTACCTGCAATCACGCACACATACAGCGTCAGACCTCGATGCGCAGTCTCTTACTGTGCGCAACGCCATGCTTTCTCTCCTCCTCAAGACCCATTCCAGCGCAAACGAAACGGCGGCTTTCGCTCGCGTTATCGATACTGCAAAACTCGGCTTGGGATGCGCAACTCTTCGAAGAGGTCCAGATTCAAATTTGATGGTGGTAAGACGACGTCAAACGTGTCCAAATCGACAGCGCATGCTGGGAATGAGGTAGGACAAACTGAGCTGAGGGTCGCAAACGCGGTTTCGGGGAACTCAATCGGCGTCAAACGTTAGTTCTCGCAAGATCAAACGAAGGCGTTGCCAAGGCAGTTAGCCGCCTGGGCGGCGCGCACACAGTGTACAGTTACCGTATGGGATTTCTCCGCCGTCTGGGCCTGGGACAGGCACTAAAACACCGCCTCTCAATGGAACCGTCCGTACAGTAAGCACAAGAAAAGCTTTGGTCTAACCTTGCGATCCGAGCATGGTCGCTTTGACGGTCGACAGGATCTTCAGCTGCGTCGCGATCGTCGGTATTCTCTCGCAGACTTGCAGCAGCGTCTGCAACGTGCGTACCGCGACTCAGTCTAATTATGGAGAGGAAACCAGGTTCCAAATGGTGGCATGAAAGGAGGTGGAGCTTCTCGCCACCACCTCCCCCTCCTCCCAGTCATTCCCAGCGGAAGGCTTCCAGAAACAGCAACAACTCTACAAGAACCAAAGAGGGGTATACTAGCCACCAACCTTTCTCATCTTGATGTCGGTGCAGAGTCTGGCCAGCTGGACGGCCAGTCGGGTCACTTCCTCTGAGGCGTCGGCGATGGCCTTGGCGCAGTCGATCAGGTCCTTCTTCGTCCCGCCCTCACCTCTGGAAGCGACAGAGGTTAAAGATGGAACGACGCCAAAAACTCTGACGGAATGCTGGGCTACCTGACGAGCTGGGAGAGTCGGGCCATGAGTATGGCCATTCTCTTGGCGGCGGCCACGATCTCGTTCTCTCGAGAGGACCACTGGCGCAACTCTTGGTGCAGACTGTGCGCCGCGCTCTGACAGAGAGTGGGGAGAATATGGCGGGCGGGTGGATATCGTACAATGACCGTATACCACGGAAGAGCATAGGCGTGTATAGACGCACGAGAATGGGCTGGTTGGAGACGTGTGGTAGTGGGTAGCGTTCCCAAAAGGCCCTCGTCTCTTCCTCGTCGTCGGTCTCGGGCGGCGGAGGAGGCCTCGGTGGCGGCAAAAGCTCCGCCGACATCACTGGCGGCGCGCGCGGCGGTGGAGGCTCTGAATGATACAGGAGTTCCACCAACGACCTACTCCCACTCGTACGCCAAGCCGAAAGCCAACACACCTTCATAGTTCACGCGGATCTGCGTGTGTACCGGCGGAGGGGGTGGAGCGGGCGTGTAGGTGGCTGGCAAGCGATTCGCAGCATTAGGGGCGTTGCACATAGAGTAGAGGTACTAAGTGACACCAACACTCACCGTTGATGTCGAGAGAACTCAGGTCGGGACCCCTGTCCGGCATGACCGCTGTGCGAACGTTGCCGACAGCGCGCAGCAGCTGAAAACACAGATCAAGTACCACAAGTGATACGAGACACTCCTTGAGTGTCAGATAGGCACTCCGCGTGATTGTTTTAGCAGACGGGGGCACAGAAACTCCAACAAGTGTTGCATTCCCGTTAAATTTGTTTGTTCCCAATTTTTTCAGTGTAGAACTAGGGTCCATAGCCCGTCGTGGGCCTAAGCAGATGCCATACACCTAAAGGCCGATGTGGCGCAAGTGACGCGTTGGAGCAGGCTGTACTAACGACGATGAGCGCAGGCTGTACTGACTGTGTATAGCCACTCACAATGTAGAATGCACGCGGCGCCCCAATTGTACAGGCGCGCCTTATCTACGCTACACTGCGGGGGATCCCCCGCTGGGGTGGACGGCGTCGGTGCTATAGTACGATGCTCCTATAACTCGGTTCGATTGCGCGTGCGTAGACGCCTTTCTAAGCGCGCCTTATATGGACGGCGTACTGTAGGCGCAGCAAAATCAATGGCGGACAGTATTTTCGGAATTTCACGAAATTTTATAGAGCGTGAGTATTCGGCCAAAATCGGGCTAAATGCACCGCAAATCGCCAAACAAACGACGGATTCGCGTTCTGCGGCGTCAGAAAGCCCAGACACAACTGTCAACGCAATTTTGAAAATTCGACCCCGGGACCCAATTTTTGGCCCGCCGGGTGCCGAAATCAGGGTAAAGGCGTCCCAAATCGCAAAACAAACGCCGGATTCGTGTTCAGCGTCGTCGAAAACCCCCACAACAAGTGAAAACTCAATTTCGAAAATTTGACCCCGGGATTCAAAAATTCGGCGCGGCCGGGATACGGTACCTCAAAATGGTCAAAACACTTCTTCTAGACCAACTTTTAACGCAGAACACGATGCAATGGTCAATTTGCCGCTAAAGGCACGCTTTGCGCCCCAAAAATCCATTCAAAGTCGAAAATCCCAATTTTCCGCTCGGGACCCGGGACTTTTGGCACCGCAGATCTCCCGAACGACAAGACCGATCTCGGCGGTTTTGGTGTCGAATGAAAGGTAATAGAAGTGTCCAGGTCAGAAATTAAATTGGCGAGGATCCATCGTCGCAAACTCGAGTTACGATTTTTTAAAGGTCGGAAAAAAATTTAAAATTTTGCATTTTGTACCGTACTCCCGCGTCGGACCAGCTAGGGAGCCC
The DNA here is from genome assembly GCA_030248115.1 of Linhomoeus sp. GSCO2_2. Taxonomy (NCBI): domain Eukaryota; kingdom Metazoa; phylum Nematoda; class Chromadorea; order Monhysterida; family Linhomoeidae; genus Linhomoeus; species Linhomoeus sp. GSCO2_2. The sequence continues at coordinate 8,891 of JASAMZ010000796.1, read as the reverse complement.
GTTCCGTCGATGCCGCCTAGAAGACCCAAAGGGCTACAACATATCCAAAAATCACCCAATTCGGTCCACTTTTGCGAAAGTTGTGGCCTGATTATTTTTTTTTTGAACCGGAAAATTTGAATTTTTGAATTTTCGCAAAATTCTTCCACCACCGAAATTTTTTCACCCCCCGAGCACGCTGCGCGTCGTCATAAGCTATCTTTTAAAAAAAAATTTGGCTCCCTAGGTGCTTCGTAGCGAGCGCCAGCCCCGAAGGTGTTAACTGTGGGCTTTACCGCTCCTATAGCACTCCTTCGCTTTTCAAGCGGCGGAGTGCCAAAAACTGGAAAACCTACAAAGGTACTAGTTATCAATCGCCATTACATTGATTACTCTGTATTCTAGTGCCTCACTCGACTGCTCACCTGTCCATTGGAGTCCCTCCACTTGTTGACGGCCCCTCCGTCCCGAGGGTTGAGCGCCACCTGCTTGGCGTCCGTCACCATCGGCGGGATGCCTTCAACAGTCTTTCATTATTATCCAACAAAATAAACTGTCCAGAACCACTCTCGCGTGAGCCACCTACATGACTGCAGCCCAGAAGCGGCGTTGTTGACCTTGCCCACAAACTTGGGATCTTCTGAATTCTCGGCCTCAGCCTTGGCCGCCTGCAGCACGCGGTTGGACAGGCGCGCTATCTGACTCGTGTTGTCCACCATGCCCTGTGGGTTGTTCTCCCGGATCGACTGCTCGCAGTGCTCCGTGTAGCGACGCATCGCCTCCTCTGCAACGGGAGAAAATTGAGTGAGGACGAGCGCCTCACCTAAGGCCAATATGGGTTCAGATTCGCAATCAACTACAGCCCGGTACACACCTGAAGCGGTGATGAAGTCGACCCTGTCGATGGCCTCGTCGACCAGTTGGCGCAGTCGCTGCAGGGCGTCGGCGTACTCCTTGCGCAGGTTCTCGAAGTGCTCCTCGGCGGCGGGGTTGTGCAGACGGACTTTGCCGGCGTTGACCACCTGCGGAGTCATGCTCGCTACTTGGCTGCAGGTGCTCATCAGCAGTTCCACGGTCTTCTTGTTCTTGCAGGGACCGCAGGTGGCCACCAGACGGCCGGTCTGCGCGCAGCGCCCACTGTGCTCCTGCAGGCGCTCGGCCTTGTCGCGCAGATTGCCCTCGCGATTGGGAAGGGAGGGCGGCGCGTGGGCCGCCTCCACGAACTGCTTCAGCGGCGTCTGGATGTCGGCGAAGTCGTCGACCACCTGAACACGATGGCGTCTTTTTAAAAATGGAATTTTGAACAATTCACACGCCACCCACCATTCCCGTCAAGGCGCTTCCGATCAAGTCCTTCAGCTGCTTCAGCTTCTCCCGAATCTGCGCCGCGATCGCCTGCGCCTCCGGGCTGTTACCCTGAAGAGAACAGGCACATCCAACAATCATTTGACGCTTTTGGTTTCCGCGCAAGAACGGCCGGCATCACGTGGAAGAAATCATAATGCTTCAATGACGGAAAGTCGAAAGAGCGCAGCCACACGACGACAGAGGCTAGCGAAGAAGCCAACTGAAAGGGTGGAGGAACACAGCAGCGCACGCCGTCGTCCGCTTCCATCAAGCAGCGCAGGGCCCAAATGCCGGCGATCAGACGCCAGAAGGCCCTCTCCAACCTGCGGCGTCTTCTGGCCAATTCTAGCTCGAATCTCTCATGCTCCTTCTGGTTGTCCAGCCACCGACCCAACCGCAAACGTGGACTGTCTTTTTGGACGTCGGCCGAGTGGAATCGGCCTTTTCGCCGCTTCTTTGGGCGTCGCGAGGCACACTGCAAACGCTCTGCGCTCGTCTGAGACAAGGCACGCATAGGCAAACTCAGGGCAGGTCGGGAAGACATGCAAAGCGGCGACCACAACTTGACAAACGTAGTTTGCGTCAACGGCAACAGGCTGGATTGGATAAGATTGGCCAAAGGACAGGCTTCAGTTGGTCAACTCGAGAAACGAACTCCAGCCATAGGCGGTTACTCCAGCGCAGAAACACGAGCGCCGAATCTAACGTGCCTAGAGATACCTAACTAGGGGCGCCGAGTCAGAAATTAGCCTCGCCGAGTGACAGATGCTCAAACGACAAGCAGTGTGACAAGGACGGGAGCAGGAGGTTGGGAGACGCGTCGTTAGCCAACCGGCAGCATTTGTTTGCTCAGCGCGACAAATCTTCCAGGGAGACGCGGCAGCGGCGGCAGCTAGCGCCAATTCGGTGCGGGAACGGAAGCAGCGCAGAGCACGCGAGGAAGCAGCGCAAAAAGAGGAGGCACAAACCAGTCCCCGTCGCTGCAGGTCCTCCAGTTTGTTGGCCAGCGAGTCGATTTCGCCGCACAGCTGGAGGATGCGCGCCCTCTCGGGACCCTTGCACAAGTCGGCCACCTTCCGACCCTCCGCCGTCACCTCGCGAAGGGCCGACATTCCTGCGGCGAAGCAGAGAAAGGGCAATGATACGGTATCAAATGGCATCTCGATGGAGGCACACTCCAACACATCCCCCCCCCCCCACCCTTAAAGATTTATATTTTTTGGTTAATTTTAGAGTTGCGACTTGTCGGCAAATTATATAGTCGTTTGACCGCCCCTCTCCTTTTTAGCACTCCGACCCCAAAAGGGGCGGAGTGCTATAGTGGAGCTGCTCCCGATCAAAATTTTTGCCACTCACTTTCGTGCCTCATTTCTCATCCGATTTGGACGGGGTTTTTTTTAATCGATAGCTCTCGAGGGATAGTAGGGGTGCTCGGGCCTTCGTTTTTTTTGCGTAGTGGAAAAATTTTGAGAAAAATTCAAAAATTTGAATTTTTACTTACTGGGAGGGTGTTCACCCAGCTGGAATTTTTGGAATAGTGGGCCGATTTTGACGCCCTTTGGATATGTTATAGCCCTCGACGAGACGAAGAGCGGAAAAAAAATCCCGAGCCAATCGGCCGACGCGTTCTCGGGTTACGGTAGCCGAAAGTGGTTTTTTGACAAAAATTTGCCTTTAAAAAATCCTAGTAAATCAGGGAGTTGTTGGATCCGGCCAGATATCTCCAATCGGCAAGATTATCATGTTCTCTTTCGTTTAAGACCAAAATCTCTGAAATCAGCCGCGGAAATCTTGAGTTCTGATTTGCCAACGGGTCTCCGTTGGGGGTCGAAAATTCCAATTTTTGACTTTCGGCCGTTTTAGCGCCCGACTGCGACGATTTATGGCCAAATGGACTGCACCACGCGATTCCCCGTTGAAAACTGATCCGGAATTGATTTTCAAAAATTTTTTTTCGGCTACCGTACCCCGGCCGCGTCCAAAATTCGAATTTCTACCCGGGTGGTCAAAATCAATGTTGGAGTCGATTCCGGTGCTTTCGAGGTCGCTGATGCCGAATCTGGCGTTATTTTGGCGTTTCGGATCAAGATTGGCGAGTTTTTGTCGAAAATCGACCTACCGTAGCCCTACGTTGACGAAACTGAAAGTGTGGTAATTGTACGGTTGAAGTGTCGGTTCTAGGGTATTTCGCGGCGAGGAACGCGAATTCGCTATTGGTTTCTCCAATTTGTGTCGATTTTGCCTTCAAACAGCCACTTTCCTAATGCCGACATTCAAATTTGAATGCAACTTTTACCGTACTCTCCTCAAACTATGTTGTAACTCAAATTTGCGCGCGCATTCAAACTTCTGAATTGAAGGACAATGCAGTGTGGAAAGGCGGCGTGGTAAAGTAAGCATCTGCGCATGAACTGTCAATTCTTCCCGTCCAAAATGGCAAGGCGAGTTTGCGATTGGCGCAGCCCCGAATCTTAGCTGCCGGCTACTGGTTGAATCGAAGCGAAATGGCGCATTTTGGACTCAATTCGGCCTGGTCTACAGGATTTCGGTGGAGTTCTGCTGCCGCCGGTAGGTGGAGGGAATACGCGTACTCTGAAACTCGCGCGCGGGCGGAATTTGTGGAGAACCTTTGGGCGGAAATCGGCCTTATTTCTCAAGATAAGTGAGTGGCGGTCTGCTTTCTCCCGTTCGGGTCGGAGTGCTTCACTGCAGGCTCTCCTGCACGTTTCCCTTGTGTTCCAGGGTCGGTTGATATTTACGCGCATGCTCCAACTTCATCTTCAGTCTAAGATACCCACCGAGTCCTCTGTCGTCGATGCCGAGATTGTTGAGCCAGTTGAGCGCCTGCTCGATCTTGCCGGCGATAGTGTGGGCAGGTTGGAGGAGGCCGGCGCGGTCCACGTGCACGATGGCCCGAGCCAACAGACCCTGCACGTCCTTGCCTCCCACCTGGCATATAGGAAAAGTACAGTAGAGGCGCAACAAGTGTCGACACCGTAAAACCTCCAATAAGCAACCCCCTCTTGAAACAACAAGCGACCACCCTCCAATGGACGACCCTATGGTCTGTCCAAGAGCTAATCTCAGTCGTCCACAGGCTTCTCTAGTACCCAGCGCAGAATGACAAACTTCAGTCCTATATGTTCACCAACATGCTCACATTATGACTGTTTGGATGACCGCACTTCATTGCAAAATTCCGTGAAGTAATATGATAAAACGACGACAGACTTGCACTGAAGTCTGGTAGGCGCGTAGGAACCTATGCACTAAACAAAAAGCCACCCCGAGCGGGGTGGTTACACAAGCGACCAGGTCGTTAATTGAAGATTTTACGGCATGTTAGCAAAGTGCGCTCGCTCACCAGCTCTCGCAGCTTCTGGGCGCATCCGCGCGAGAGTCCCTGCGCCTGCGGTGTGTCGCCCTGGTGTTGGGAGCGCATCTCGCAGATGGAGTCGGTCATGGAGGCGATGTCGGAGACGGCGCGGCGGATGGCCGAGGCGTCGTCGGGAAGCGCCCGACTGGCGATCCGTTCGGCGTACTCCAGGATGCGCCGGATCGACTTCTCGCCGATGCCGCCGCGCTGCTGCCGGGAGTCGGCCAGCCAGTCCAGCGCCGACTGGAGCAGACTCTCGATGGCGCTCTGCAACCGACAATGAAGCTCTTTCTGATGGGCATAGCGCCATCACTCGTAGAAGAAGCAGCTATACGAGAAGTCAACGGACCATGGCCTTCTTCATGACTGTGAGGTTGTCGGCGTCCCACTCGTCCTCGTCGTAGGTCGTCAGCTGGAGGACGCGAATGATCTCGTTCATCTCGTCCACCATTCGCTGCGCCAGGTAGTTCCGGTTCTCCCCTGCCTCGTTGACGCCCTTGCCGCCTGACAAAGTTTCTAGTAATTGAACTGCGCTATAGCAAAACGATATCACAAATTGTCGCCAACCTTCCTGATGGATCTGTATGAAGATCTTCATAGCGCAGATGAGAATGGGCGCCAGCGTCTTGATGGAGTCCATGCTGCGAATCAGCATCTCGCGGTGCACCACGTGGGTCAGCTCCTTCTCGCGCGTGTCGATGTCCTTGGAGACGCGACTCAGCCAAGGACTGATGTCCTGAAGTGGCCAGAGTGAAGCGCTACGCATCTATCTTCGCAGAAAAGCGCCACAAGAAACGCAGCACACACCTTGACGAACTGGCTGAGGTCGTCGCCCGACTCGATGACCTCCACCACGGCCAGGTAGTCGAGGACGCGCTTGCAGCCCCGGATGATCTTGCGCACCTCAGACTCGTCGAAGCAGAGCAGCAGCGCAGACGTCCCTTGCAGAATGCCTACGACGGGAAGCGGGCAACTTTTAGTCGCCGTTATCAGACGCAAGCTACGCAGAATCGAAAGCGACAGCTCGGCGCCAACCTCTGGCGCCCTCGATCAGTTTCTTCCTGGCAGGCCCGGAGAATGGGTCGCCCTTGAGCATGGTGCAGGCGTCTTCGAGCAGCCGACTGCTCGCCTCGACCCGCTGCAACGCCGGCGGCATGTCCTGACGCAGAATGGCGTCGTCCGACGAGTGGCAGGTGTCGTAGCCGACCTGAGCGACGCAGAAGAGCAGCCTTAGCAGCTCTACATGGCTCTAACATCAGAGTGAGCTTACTTTGATGAGGTTCTCCACGGCCCTGGAGACGGCCATGACAGGCACTGTGAGATCGGGCATGGCGTTGCCATCTTCGGCCTCCTCATGGAGAATCACCAGTCTGGACACCTGCAAGGATCGCCGGCGGTTTCACTGGGGTACAGCGCTGTATGAGGGTCGTTCTAGTAGTGCGAAAACGGAATGGTTACATCTTGCCAACAAGATATGAGCGGTCGCAGCGACGGAACAGAACGGGCACAACAAAAAGAGTGGACAAGCAAGACGGAAAGAGCACAGGAAGAAGTCTCGGCCGTCCAGGCACTGGCAGTCAACTCTGGCCCAAACACTCACGGGGCCGTCTTTGGGCACCATGATGGCACAGATAGGGCACGAGTCGGCCGTGACGCGACGCTGCAGCGTATCTGGGGCGACCAGCTCAACCGACGAGCTGCTTTTGCGCCGTGCGCTTCCCCCGCTCCTGGTCCAGTCAAGTGAGTGGAACTGAGAGGCATGGTGGATGTCGTTGTGCCACTGATGCTGGTGCAACTGGCGCTGGGAACCGCCCAGGTGGTTGACGACCGGCAACGTCGAGCTTCGGCTACTGCCGCCGCCGCTTCGTGGCGGTTGAGGTACAGTGTTCGCGACGACTGACAGTAACCAGTGCAGCTGTGAAGAAACAAGCGAACCGAAATGTAACAAAAGTAAGCACAACTCAAGGAATCTAAACGCATAGCCACGTCCATCAATTTGAATAAAACTCAACGAACGGAGACAGTTACAAAGGATCGTAGCGCGTGTGGCGAGTATGCCCTCTTTCTACGGGTTTGTTGTTTATTATCGTCCCCCCAACCCTGCCCTGTGCTATTGAGAAGTACAACACGGTGAATCATGAATGTAAACTGTTGATTCCCTTTCAATGGCTCAGACTAGGAATGTCTCTATCCATCTGCTACACGGCGTTGCGTACCAATTGCCTTGCCACTGCGGTGGCCGGCGCGACGACCTTTGTTGGGTTCCCTGCTTTAGCAGCCAGTAGCAAAGTGGAACGTTTACACGACTCGTCGGGTGCTCCCGCTGGCAAATCCCCCGCTAACAATGTAACGGAGAAGGCGAGGCGAGGCGCAGCAGTCGCAAAGAATGCTACTCAGACAGGAGTGAGTGAGTTAGCCTCCAATCGCTAGCACCCACCCCCCCCCCACCACCCCCCACAGCACCTACTCTCCGACCAGAAGGCGCTCGTTTATTGCGGCGCTCGCACACGAAGTGGCAGAACCACCCGCGCGCGGAGCGGCGCTGCAGTCGGCCGGCTTTCGCTTCGCTTTCTCTCTCCCTCCCGCCGACCCGATTCAGCGAAGAAGCACCCCGACGCCTCAGCAGCAGCAGCAGCCGACTCAACTTAGAAGCCGCGTGCCCGCCCGCCAGCCAACAGACGGAACGTACAACCGCATTTTCCCGGCCAAGGGCTTGCTGCTACTGCAAAAGTAAGGCAGAGGGCGAAAACAGAGCCGAGCGCATCAGACGCTCGCGCGCATCCTTCGCGCCGCCCGTGTGCAAGTGCTGCTACGTAGCTACGCAGCAAAAAAGCCAATGGCCTCCACGAAGACCGCCCAGGGAAAGCGCTGCTTTCAACGCGGGAAATGGCAAAAGAAAGTCTCCTAAATCAAACCACAGAGGGGGTACTACACCAGAAAGTGCGCATTCTGTTGACTTCAACTCAAATTACCAGAAAAGGTTTGAATGAAAAGCAAATCCTTCCATCATACATTCGGACGAAATAAGCAGTTCCAAGCATACCTACCGAACAGTTTGATCGTATGCCCATACAGGGAGGTGGTGGGGGGGGGGGGGTGGCAAGAGCTCTGAATAAATAAATTGAAGAAATTGCCAAGTGCGCGCCTAGCAACTCACCTATCTCTACGTACTATCGTTGTGAAAACAAATGCAAGCAGCCAGTGATCTATGAAAGATCTACCTACGGCGCAACCCAGCCCAGACCCGGCCCTTGGGCCTTGAAGTGCAGCAAGGAACGACGCAACAAAACAATGGACGCACACAACATAGTAACAGAAACAACCGATCAGAACAGAGCGCATAGCTAATGAGAGACGGCGCCAACCTGTTGAGCAACGGGCTCCAGGATCCCTTCGATTGTCTTCGTGTGAAACACCGGCATGGCTGGAACTACAGTGGACAGTCCAATGGCCCAGTCAGCTGCAGTAGCAGAGTCACCAAATCGAACGACGAAGCACGTCGGAGCCTAGTTCCACAACCACAATCTCCACCCAGCGATTCACCAGCCGGCGTACACCAGCGGAGTAACAGCTTGCGGCGCAGCAGAGAGGTAAAGACGAACGCCACCAAAGGCGGCCGCCGCAGACCCAGCGATTCGTTACCGCCAATAACAATCGATGTTTCAAAATGCGGTATCGCTGACACTACATCCTCACCAGTTTGAACCGCCAGAATCGAACCTCTTAGTCTTCCAGAGCTCTCTCAACCTCACGATAGCGCAGTGATGTATGAAGCAGGGCAATCCACTACAGTAATTTCAAGAGTTGAGAAACGAATTCCGCCAGGATTTGGCAGAACCACGTCTACTGTAGGTTCACTATTCAAACGAAATAGCAGAAATTGCACCAGGGTTGGTCATTCTACGAAGAGGCGAATGAGGAGGCGTACCGTAATACAATACACCGTTCAATCTTACCAAGTGTACATGTATTGTTTCGAAAAGTGGCGAACCGATGACAGACTCGTGAAATTGGAAATTGAAATATTGGTGCTACCATAATCGTATGAAGTAGAAGTTTGAAGTACACGGAAGATACGACAGTTGTTTTAAATTTTTGTAACAGGAGACACCTACCCGTACCTGTAATACAATACAGGGTACAATCTTATCACAGACGTCCGAATGCGCATGGACGCATACGTAGAGTA
>JASAMZ010000791.1:0-24842 GCA_030248115.1 Linhomoeus sp. GSCO2_2 | reverse complement strand
GCGCATCGCAGTCCAACATTAATTTATCCTCCCCGGCCCCGCACTAACCATTAAGAGTCTAGCAAATCTGACAAACTTTTGTGCTGCAACAGTCTATCTGGAACTACATGATATGGCAACTTGCAGGCGAGCGTCTGACGGCCGACGAAGTGGACGAGATGATGCAGGGCGTGGAGGACGGAGAGGGCATGGTCAACTACGAGAGTGGGTTAACATTAATTAACTATTATCTGCAGAACAAAGTTACCGTATCCGTGGATTACAGCCTTCATCAAGAAGATCATGGCCGGCCCCTTCCCAGAGGAGGAAGACTAGCTCGAGAATAGCCGAAATGCAAGTGCCTTGCAACGTCGCGCTTGTTGGATTGGAACTGCGACGCACTATATGATACAATCACGGTAGTTCGCGCTTTTGAAAGGGGCAGTTCTGTAAAATACAAATTGTACTAGTGCTGTAGTTCGCTAGGCGTTGAGCTACCGCCGTTTCCGTTAGATCGAACTCTGGTTTCACGCCCGTCTGACGTGTTTGAGTGACGGCCTACCGTATAGGCGTCCTAGAAAGATTATTATTACCTACTTGCGGTGTTGTTTTGTTGCGCGAATTTGAGATTGGCGTCCTTCCGAATTCTGTTTTGTGTGGTCAGTTTGTCAGGGGCTATCAACGCGGTCTGGCGCGCGCGCAGTCAACGTTTGGCATCACCGTAATTTAATTTACGCGTAGCTATTCTATTTTTGAAATTCATTCAAGGGTTGGTTTCTCGCGGCTGGCTGGTATACTCGTGCATGTTTATGTGTCCCGTCATGTTGTCGTGCGTATTTTACCTATTGATGCACTGTGTCCACAGCTCGCTTTTGGCTTGACTGAACCTTCGTTGCGAGTCACAAGAGACGAGAAATTACACAACACACAAAACAACAAGACAACACTGGGCATGAACCAACGAGCATTGAAGAGAAGGTAGGCGAGTTTTCGCAAGCTGTGTCGTGTCGTCGTCACGTACATTTGCACACAAACGCTACTTCGTACGCAAAAACGACGTGCAAAAACCGCTGGACACATCACTGCCGTACTTTGCCGCTTTGGAGTAGTCAGGGGGAAGGGGGAGATGGATCACATCAACTGACACGCAACCAATCAACAAACAGCGAGAAAAAAACACTTACAAAATCCCGAAACAATAAAAAATAACGGCAAAAAGAACACCAGGTGCAAAACTATGGACTTCTGTACACTTAAAAGCACAGCAGCCGGCCCTTGGTATGGTAGGTGAAGTGGAGTGGCAAAATTTCTTCCCAACCCAACAAAACACTGTTCTGTGAGAACTGTACACTACTGGCAGCATCACACTGATTGCGCTCTCGCTAATACTGTAGGTACGTGACGGGAGTACGGGAAAATGGTGACACGCATTGCAAACAACAAAACAGTAACAGCACAGATAGTCAACTGAAATACCGTAAATCCTCCAATAAGCGCCCCCCTCGATAAGGCCCGCACGCCCCGCCCCCCAAGAGGTAGGTTGAAAAAATAAGCGCCCATGGCGCTTATTGGAGGATTTACGGTAAAAGAACCGCACGCGGAGTAGAAATCACCCGGGTAACAGAGCTGAGTGTCCAACGCAACAAAGTCTTACCTACAGTAGTGTGCGGAGGTGCTAGAGTGAATCTGGCAGTGTCACACAATTCAATAGAATGTCAGACGCGCCTCCAAGGCGACGGCATCTGTACTTATTGGGATAACAGTGGTGTGGAAATGCAGCAACAAACTGTGACGATGAAGATACGGCTTAGTCACTCGGCAGCGGGGCCCAGGGGGAGGGGCAGGGGGGGCGCTGCCCCTCCCCCCCCTTACGGTCCGACCTTTGAGAAAAAATTTTCTTAAACGACACACGAATATAAAAAAATTTCGCCTGCGGCGCTATTTTGTGAGAGAATTTGGCATTTAGGGACCAAAAATCGCCAAATTTTCGCCTGCGGCGCTCAATTTAGGCAAATTTTTGTACAGGGAAGGATAAAAACGTAAAAATTTTCGCCTGCGGTGCAACTTTGTATCTAAATTTAGAGTATCGAACCGGTTGCAGAGGTCAGATATTGGCGATTTTTGGCGTCAAAATGGCCTAAAAGCGCGAAATTTTCGCCTGCGGCGCTTTGGAAAAATTTCGGTTTTTTTGCCCCCCCCCCCCATCGGAAAATCCTGGGCCCGCCACTGGGCTTAGTAGGACACGCACACACTATCCGACACAAAGAAAAAAGCGACCGGCTTAGTTGAGAAGAAAGCTTTGTCCATCCTTTCATCAGTGCGCACACACTGCTCAGCCGGTAAATGAGGACGTTTCAGGAACTAATAGCCGCCAACATGCAGCCTAGCTAGGTTTTTCGCTCGAAACTCCCCACCGACCCGCTGCAAGCGTCGTTTTACCGTCACACCCGTCAAGTACGCAATCTTTGTCTGTAATCTACGCGCATTCCTCTAATTTACGCGCGGAATACGGTAGCGTCGAAATTCAAAACTGGAAAGCTCGAGCGCGTGGCGAAGTGGCTAGGCGTTCTCGGCGAAGCGGACCTTCTTGGCCTCGTGGTGAGCTGGGTCCTGGTCCTCAGCCTCGGGGCTGGTCAGGGATTTGCCTTGAGGGCTTTCCCTCTGGTGCATGAGACTCTCAGCCGGCAGGAGTGTGACCATGTCGCTGGAAAGTCGCCTTCTGCCCTCGTAGATCTTGACCGTGTGGGCACGTGCCTTCTCTACCATGCGCGCGTCCTGAATGGAAATGGAGAGTTTTAAGGATGCTGAGATTTTTTAATGAATATCAAAAACAGAAAGTCAGAAAAGAATGGTGGAATCGAATTTCTCCGTACGCACCTGGACATAGAGGCAGACGATGGCCCCCAAGATGCCCAGCGAGACCAGGGCCAGGGCCAGACCCAGGGCAGTGATCCAGGCCCGGTGAGGGGACCGGTCCTCCGGGGTTTCCCGGGGTGCCTGGCAAGTCTTGAGAAGCTCCTCCAGTTTGGCCTGGATGCTGCCCAATGAGACCTTCTCTGGGTGGGTGCAGCGCGTGCCAGCGCGGTTCATGAGCGCCACAGGGGGTTTCGTGCCCTCAGGGCCCCTGGAGGTTGACAGCCAGTCGGCCAGCCAGAGGAACTGACAGTCGCAGTACCAGGGGTTGGCTGAAGGTAATAAGGCGCGTCACGGAAGCGTCTATGAAGCATGGTTTTAACTCAATCGAGTGTGGCGTCCTTTAGTAAGTTTCAGTTACAATTGCCACGCCATGCAAAATCTTAAAGTTGACTGAGCTATTCACGCGCCACAATGAAGTGCACTCTAACTTTCACTGGTGAGCATCATACTACCTATTGTGTGCATACCGTACGTATATGTATGTATTCGTTCCATACCTGACAAGTCAGCAACTTGTAGGCTCTTCTCAATAGGCTTGAAGGTGCCATTCTCCAGGCTGGCCAGCCTATTGTCGTCCAGGAATAGCCTCTCGAGCGCCTTCAACCCCTCAAAGCTCTTGGTTCGAATGGTGGACAGCCTATTCTTGGAAAGAGCCAGAATCCTCAGCTTCTCGAGACCCTTGAAAGCTCCACTATGGAGTCCCTGAAGCCTGTTCTGGCTTAGGAACAGCCTTTGTAGCTTGGGAGTGTCCAGGAATGTCTCGGGATCTATTGAAGCAATGCTGTTGTTCTGAAGCGTCAGGCTCTCCAGCTTGGCGAGACTTCTGAAGCAGCCTGCTTGGAGAGCCTCTATCTTGTTCCTGGAGACCGTCAGGACTTTGAGATTGGACAGTTGGCCCCAAGACAGGGTGTCCAGGCGCCTCAGGCGATTCTGGTCCAGAGAAAGCACGCGCAGAGCAGCTGAGGTCGCGGAGGAGAGGAGGATCTCCCAAACGTCTTCGAAGGAGTTGTTGTTGAGCAAGAGCTGCTCCAAGAGGGGAACGGAGGCGCTCAAGTCCAGGCGACGCAGCTGGTTGCCTCCCAGCTTGAGGACCTGACAAATATTGATTTGAAATTCATAAGTAGGTGCAAACATGCATAGAAATGACCACGTCATACCTTGAGGTTCTTGAGACCTTGAAAGGCAGCGGGGTCAATCTCCAGGATGTGGTTCTTCTCCAGGTCGAGCACCTCCAGCGATGTGAGACCTTCGAAAGTGCCTCTGGTGATCTTGGTGAGCCAGTTTCTGGCTAGATTCAGCCTCTTCAGGCTGGATAGACCTCTGAAGGCGCCCTTCTCAATGGTCGAGAGGTCGTTCCTCTCCAGCGTCAGGGTTTCCAGCTTGTCCAAGCCCATGAGCGCCCTGGCGTCCAGGGTCAGCAGGTGGTTGCCGCTGAGGTCCAGCTTGCGCAGCTGCTTCAGAGGTGCAAGCACACTCTTCCCATCAGCCTGGATGAGAGACTCGGACTTGAGGGCGTTGCTCTTCAGCTGGAGATCCCGGAGACTGTCGGCCAGTGGGCGGAAGACCCCGGCCCTCAACTGGACCAGGCTGCTGCTCTCGACGACCAGGGCGACCGGTCTCACTGAGGAGAAGATGTCCGCTGGTAGCAGTGGCAGCAGGCTGTCCCAGACCCACAGCTGGGCCATCTGGGTGCCCTCCGGCAAGGCCCGGAGAGACCGCTGGACCGTGGCCACGTTCGACAGTCGCCCAGAGCAGCCCACCCAGCGGCGCTCGTCCAGAATGTCTTTGTTGGAGCCGGCTAGCCCCACGGGAGCGGGGTAGCAGCGGCAAGCCCCTGCGCCTATGGGCTGGCCCATGCGGGTCGTGTTCCGGGCCAGCTCCTTGAAGACCCGCTGGATGGGGGCGCACATGTCGAACCAGGGTTCGGCGCCACCCAAGAAGGACACGAGGCCAAGGGAGAGGAGCAGGAGAGACTGAAAGTGGTTCCGTTTTGAACAAGTGCACGTAAGATTTGACCAGACCGAGCCAGCGCCCTACCGTTTCCATGATTCGTCGTCCCGGGGTCGAATCTTCAGGCAAGCCAAGGAACGCGGCACTCTGTCAGTCGTCAGTGGAGATTCAAGCGACTCGCTAGCATGACACCGCGTGCCGCGCGTTCAGCAAACAGCGGCGCCCCTAGGGGTAGGAGGGGTCCGCCGCCGGCGTCGCCGTCCCGCCCATCCGTTCGATTCTGGGCGGTTTACAGCCGGGTGAAAGAGCGGAGAAAGCGCTGAGGCAGAAGGCGAAGGTTTAGCGACTTCGGAGTCTGAAACGGCGGTTTCTGCCGTCGTGTGTGCAGACGAAGCGAAGAGCAGTAAACATACGCGCACGCGGCAGATGTCGGGAAAGTGCCGCGGAGTGGGCACAACGCAAGGCAAGGCGCGAGACTCGCCGAGCCAGGCACCCGCTGTCGCCGACGGGTCAGTGGGTGGCTGGGGGGCCGCGAGCGAACGGCGGGGGGGGGGGGGGGGAGGGGAGGGGAGCCGGCGACGAGCGGGGGGGGGGGGGGGGGAGCGCCACTCTGCGCACTCGACGCGCGCGGGGCCGACGGGGGAGAGAGATAGGAGAGGGAGGAACGCGCCCAGTCAGCACTGACGCGGAGGGGGGGGGGGGGAGGGGGGGCGGCGCCTCTACCCCCCCCCCCCCCCTTCCGTCACGTCTATTGGGCCGACACCAGGCCGTACCAAGCACGCCGCCGCCGCTAGCCGCCGTCCCCCTTCCCTTCCTTTACACCCGTCATAGTAAGCTTCTGGCGCGCCGAAGGAGTGAGATGTCTTCAGCTGCGCAGCGCGCCCTATGTCTCGCTCGCTACGCTACTCACTTTTTGGGCGACGTTGACATCTATCTATAGAAATGGGAGGCGCGACGTGTAGCATCGGCATACGGTAGCTACAGGGCAAGTGGCGCTCTTACAGAGGCTCTACAAAAGACACCTCGCTAAATATTGACTCGATTTCGGGCCGAAAAATCACCACGCGCCGACGGTAAAAGCGGCGCGAACCGCCCTCAAAACCGCAGGTGGGGGCGCCAGTCGTCTGCCGACTCGGAGCGATTCATTTGTCGTCGTCTGGTCGGTGGTTGGTTAGTGAGAGAGTGACTGAGTCTGCTGTGAGTCTGCGCTTCCTTCTCCCCTCCGCGCGAGCGAGCGCGCAGGAAGGGCATTGAACGAATCAATGGGGACCGTCCCAAGGTCATTTCTGGCGCCGAGGCGCGGCGCTTAACCCTTTTCGGACCGCCATTTAAACGCTCTTTGTCGGCACGGCCGCAATACGCTCCCACATTTCTGGATTCAACCATTGTCGTCCGTCGTCCAAAATTCCGTTTTGGCCCACTTTGCGTGCGTGCGTCTGTCGGGCCGCTTATGGAAAGGCGCCGCGGGGTTACGGGCCGCCAATGTTGCGGAGGCCTTTTGGAAATTCGCAAGGTCGACCTTCCAACCCCCACTCGGTAGGGGGCACTCGGATGACTGCCGTAGAGACACACGCACGCACGCTCGCACGCGAGCGGCCGTCGCGCAACTTTCGTTGCGCAACCGACGACGCTCTGCCTGTGCCACGCTGCAACGAACTCTTCGGGCAATACAAAACACGACGACAACCGATTTGAAAATACCGTAAATACTCCTATACCCCTCCCTAAAAGTCCAGATACTCCACACTCGAAAAGTACCCACTCCCAGAGTAGGTTCATTGAAACAATACTCAAGCCACTCGGGAGCTTACTTGGGTATTTACGGTACTGTCCAATAATCGTTCAGCTAGAACGCATAATGCTGTATCTTCTGGAGACCTCAAAATCGCCGCAGGCAGTGACACAGTCGGCGATCAACCCTTCCCATTGTTACATAAGGCCCCACACCCTTGCGTAAGTTCGATCGCGCAAGAAACTGGGCCACTGGGTGAGTGGACGCACCAGTACTGTGTGGACGGACAGAGACAGTGGCTGCACGGGTGCGCAATTACACCACAAATGCGCGTACTGCCTGTACGTATCATCCAGCCCCTCCCCCCCCCCCCCCTCCCCCATCCAGCAAGCTGTTCCTAGGAAAGGTAGTAGAAGGGCGAAACTTTGGACGTGTTAGCGCAATGTGTCACGTCTGATTCCAAATTTAAGCAACCTAGACCCATTTGTGCGGGAACGGGAGCCCCAAACGCAGAAGTTGTCAATTTCTCAAGACCCGCTAGTTTGTAGCATACACAACTTGTGATGTACCGTAGCTGTTTTGGCGCGACTTGTTCTACTGTAGAGAGGAGAAATGGTGCTTTCGAACGGTGTTGGAAGGAGTATCGTTACATATCATGCGCTAAGTTCAAATTTGATTCGCCAGTCCCATTCTGGGTTGGGTTCGCTAGAGCCAGCGTGCGTGACCACTTTTGCGTTTCGAGTCCCCATTCCCGCATAAATGGGTCTAGGGAGCTGAAATTTGGAATCGGACGTGTCAACACAGTGGGCTAACGTGTCTCCAATTTTCATCCTTCTAGCTTTCCTACAGCTTACTGGGAGGGAATTGAAGGGGGGGGGGGGCGGTCTTTCGAAACACCTGGTGCATTCACGCGCGAGCGACGCAGGTGTATTTCCTTCCTCGAATCACTCACGTAGTATGTTGCAAACGAGTTAACACAAAATCATCATCGTACGGCATCAACTAGCCGGGTCGGGCTTGCAGGGGTGAGCATTTTGTCACTATCCCTAGTCAGTTGGCTCTCCAATCTGTTTGAATTCAGACATGTGCTTGAGTAGATAGAACATTTGTACAGTACCGCCCTGAGAGTACATCGCCACATACAGGCATATCTTGTACCGGAAGCAGATTTCTTGCTGGGAGAAGGAGCGGGGTGTAGTGCTGTCGTTGTCCGGGCAGTTTCCATTTTGTCTTGTCTTTGTTTTGTCCGAAAAACTCCAAAGGACAAATTTGTCTTGTTTTGTGCACAATTGTCCGATTTTGTCCTCATTTGTCCGACAAAATTGACTTTGTCCGACAAAAATAATTTTGTCCGGCCACTATTTCCTCCAAGATGGGCCCTTCCTCAGCCAGAAGTACAGTGGAAAAGCTTGAAAAGACAACATTTTGTCACTCAGTGTGGCCAACAGAACTACAACGGTCTATTGGTAGTTTGTTAAGCGACCTGTTATGCTCCAATCCGAATGCCAAAAGGTGTACTGGCCGACATTTCCCCCAAAATTTCTCCAATATTGTGCATTTTCAGGGGATTCTCGCCTGGCATAGGACAATATTTACCAAATTGTCGGACAAAATCGGACAAAAAAGGACAATTGTCCTTTTCAAAGAGCATTTTGGTTTTGTCTTGTCTTGTTTTGAGCAGGCAAGTGGTGCTTTCGCTAGATTTGGGAAACACGCCAACTCTTAGAGACATTATATTTGCCTATCGAAAATGTTTTAAATTGACTTATTGTATGTGTGTACCGTAAGCAGACATGCCATTGTCCCAGGTTTTTGATGGGGAGTAAGGATTCAATTGGGGGGGGGGGGGGGGGAGGCCCCCTTCCCCATTCACTCAGTTACAAGTTAAACGTACACTGTAGAGTATAGTACACTGCGCGCAAACAATCGCTCGAATATCACGAATAAAGCAAACCACGACCACTGAAAGCCATGTCCATCATTCTGGTGCCAATGTCTTTCCAATTGGCAAAAGTACGCATAGATCTTTTCCTTCTCTTCTCAGTATCGGTTGATGTCCAGAATGCGTACTTTGTGGAACATGGGCAGCTTGGGCAGCAGCACCAGCACGAATGAAGCCGTGTTCAGCAGGAGATGGACAGGCTCGTAGCGCGTGAAGTGACTCGTCACCATCAGACTGCAACGTTAAAATTGGTTGTCTTGTTTCAGACTAAAATAGTGGTGGCAATTTTTCAAAAATAAAACAAAGTACCTAAGTAAGTACTTAGTTTTCCAGAATACTAAGTAAAACTAAGTAAGTAAAGCGTACTTACTTAGTTTCCAACAAAACTAAGTAAGTACTCGAAAAATCCAAGTAAACTAAGAAAGTAAACCGAGTAAGCAAATATGCCATAATAGAAGTAGAAATGGCCTTAGAAATGCTGTCAGAATGTTAACTCGAGGTTAGCAGGGCCGCAAATGCTCTCTAAGACAACGTTGTTAGGCAATTTTGACATTCTTTAAGGGACTCATCGTAGAAAGGCCAGTGCAAACCCTGCAATCGGTGAATACACAGCGCGAAAAAAGGCCAAAATGTCAAGAATTTGGTTTACTTAGTTTCTTACTTGGTTTCCATAAACTAAGTAAAACTAAGTAAGTATGAAAAAATACTTAGTAAATTTCGCAAAACTAAGTAAGTACGGGCCTCAAAAACTAAGTATGAGTACGAGTAAGTATACTTAGTTTTCCAAAAACATAACTACCATAAGTAAGTAAGAAACTAAGTATTCAGTTTCAAAATAACTAAGTAAAACTAAGTAAGAACTTACTTAGTATCAAGCTGCCACCACTAGACTAAAACGGCGCCAAAGTAAATTAATGGCATTCCAAATTAAAATACATTGATGGCAGAGGCAACAAACATTCCGCATAGGAAGGTATCTTAGCCACTAGGTTTCAGACAAACAGCCCAGCATTTGAATTGGAATAACAGGTGGTGCATTGTCAGTTTGATGACACTGATCTTTGCATTCGAAACAAACCAAATTGAATACATGCGTGCCATGATTTTCGTATTCTGCCCGTTGTTTGCAGCGAACTGGTCGCTTGATATCAATCATATGGCGATTTCGAAATTTCAACAAGCAAGGCGAAACAGTTTGTACAGTGATGTATTGCTGAATGGTAGCTCTGCATAGTGAAGTGGGGGATGTTACCGTGACTACCCGGATCCAGTGAAAACCCGGATATCCGGGTTTTCACTGGTCGACTTAGTGAAAACCCGGATATCCGGGTTTTCACTGACGGGTTAGTGAAAACCCGGATAATGTCAAATTATCCGGGTTTTCACTGAAAGTTTAGTGAAAACCCGGATATGCGAGATTTCGTGGGAGGGTCGTGAAAATCGTGATAGCTGTGTTTTCACTAATCTTTTCGAAGAAATAGCGTAGAAATCAAGGCTTCTATAGTTTTAAACACTGCTGACGAAACAAGTGCTTTTGAATGGCAAATCGCGCTGTTTGTTGCGCGAAACAAGCGTCGTGGAGTGCGAAACGTGCGATCTTATGCAATACCTTGATCTTTGCCGAGCCGCCTCTTTCACAATGCCAGATGTTTGCGGCCAATTGGCACGTCTGGCTTCAACAGGCGACTAAGTATACGGGGAATGTGCATCCCGCTTACAGTTTACACGCAACTGAAATTTGTCGCAAGCGTTAGTACGGAGGGAGGGCGCACAGCCGGCCTGAGCAGGCGGTGAAGTAGATGGAGGAGTGTTCACCCCACCCACTGTTTGCACTAAAACTCGGTCGACGTCGCGCCTGGCGGGTCGAAAACTGAGGCTTAGCGCGACCACCAACTTCAGGTCGCGCTTCGCGCGCCCTGAAGTCGGTCACCGGTCGCGTTAAGCCTAAGCTTCGACCCGCCAGACTGCGACGCCGACTGACTCTTGTGGACTGTGGGCGCAGGGCGAGCCTAAGCATAGCCTGATTTGGAAGGAACCAAACGGTCTACAGGCAATGGAAATATAGTTCTAGCAGTGTATTGCGCGATTTTGAGCATATCGGAGAATTATCCGGGTTTTCCCTAACCTGTCAGTGAAAACCCGGATATCCGGGTTTTCACTAACTCAACAGTGAATACCCGGATATCCTGGTTTTCACTAACCAACTCAGTGAAAACCCGGCTATCCGAGTTTTCACTGAATACGGGTTCTCCCGGTCACAGGGATACCTTATTAGCCAGCCTGGGCAGGCGTTTATACCCCTGAACTCAGTGTGTCTTCCCTAAAATGTCAGCCTCACGCACAGCAGAATGGGCACTGATGTGAGGAACTTCTTCGAGTGGGAGAAGTGCCTGCCGGAGTGCAGCTGTTCCCACTGGGTGAGTCGACGAGCCATGGCACCCTCCTCCCCTCCGTGACCATAATAGGCCGCCCCGCCGGCAGCCGGGCTGCCTTTTAGTATGTGGAATGCGTAGAAGCTGATCTGAAAAAGATAGATACCGTAACCGTACTTTTCAGGGTGTCTTCGGTTCGGAGGAATGGCTACCATAACCATACTATTCAGGGTGTCTGAGGAGGAACGGCTATCGTAACCGTACTTTTCAGGGTGTTTCAAGCAGAAAGGTTACCGTGACCGTACTTTCCAAAGTGTGCGAAAGTGACATCTTTCGAATTCAGTCCCCTTAGTTTTTAGAAGTCGTCGTAAACACCAACCCAATGACACTGGTAACACAACAACACGAACTTCCTGAAGCCAGCTCACACCATTCGTTCGTATGTGCGTTAACTGCAGTAGAGCTACGCAAAGACCGTGTTGTGCAGCAGGTTGGTCAGCGTCCAGAGGGTGGTCGTTTCAAGGAATGGCAAGCAACGCAGGGCCAAGTGCACGGCCACGATGGCCAGACAGTAGAAGAGCCAGCCCCCTCTGCCGTCCATCCAACCGGCGGCCTCCTCCTCCTCCAAAGCCTCCTCTGTGATGCGCCGTCGACTGGAGCCTTGTCTGCGGACGACCTCCCTTGGACGTGAAACCGATGGAGTTTCTCTGGAGGTGCTTCTGCTGGAATAGAAGATGGTGATTCCGATCGGTGGCAAGCTTCATTGCAGAGCTATGCAATGGGGCCAGTTTAGCTCTGACGGCTGAAGGGCTGTATTCTTAGCAATCATTTAGTGAATAGCCTCACCTGATCCTGTACAACCGCTGCTTCTCCTTCTCCTGCAGCAGGAGGAACCTCTGTTGCTGAGGGTTTTCAGACCCCTTCTCCATCGCTGTCTGTGTGGCTGTTGTCGTCGTCGTCGTCGTCGTCGTCGGCGACGACGACGATCCCTCTCCGCCATCGCAGTGCATAGAACTTCCCATCACCGAAGACAGCGAGCGCAGCTAGAGCGTCACGTGTCGCCAATGCTTCGGCGTGCAGATTACAAGTTCACTATGTGTGCTGTGGTGGGTGCTGCTTCGCTTGGGCACAAAGGGCGCGTTGCGACTCCAAAGTGCCTAAAAGCGAGCTAAACACCATGCCCCTTATCTGCTTCGTAAAATGTGAAGGGGAATCGGAGTTGTTTACTTACTCTGCCTACGATGCCCCTTTAGCGGACAATATGCAAATTCACGGTAGACCCAGTGAGCAGCAGGCAATGGCATGGAATGCCGCTTTAAAGTCTCTCGTCACAACATGTTTGGTGCCGATGGATGGATTGTCTTTTAGTATTCTTGTTGTAAAGTTGTGTTCTAGCAACCTAGACAATCGGCAATATCTTCGCTACAAACAAAGCAGTCAAAGCATCCCAGAATATCTCGGCATCTGGGTATGACGGCGCTATCGAAGTCGGCACCACAAAGTCTCTAAGCAACCCGGCGAAGTCATACGTAGTTCGAAAGGTTGCCGCCGCCGACGTCGTCTCACGGCACTCCAATGCCTCGTTATTTGATGACAGCGCTAGAAAGCACATCTCTGCAACAAGAAATGGGAACTGCTACAAGATTGATCATAGTTTTGGCATTTCTGACCGAAGGCTTCAGGTTGTCATCGTCAGGTTAGCCATTTCGGCGCGTTTCCAATGCAGCCGATAGTCCAAAGATCCGTTGGGACCGCGCCATTTTGGTGCATGTTGTATTCCCGAGTAACAGTTATGTGCAATCAACTGGGTCGGCTGTTTTGTAGAATGTACAGTTAAGTCGAGAGAGCAAGCAAGTCGAAGGGCCATCTTCCAAGGCGGCCTATCGTATGGCATTCTCCATAGTGCACCGAAATGGTGCGCCGACAAAATGAATGATACGGGGGGGGGGGGGGGGGGGGTGTGTGTTGTGGTTGGGTGTGGGGGGTGTGGGTTTTTTTGGGGTGTGTGTGTTGTGGTGTGTGTGTGGGTGTGGTTGTTTGTGTGTTTTTTTTTGGTTTTTTTTTTTGGTGGGGGGGGGTTTGTTGGTTGTTTTTTTTTTGTGTTTGGTTTTTTTGTTTGGTTTTTGTTTTTTTTGTGGGGGTGTTGTGTGGTGGTTGTGGTTGTGGTTGTTTTGGGTGTGGGGGGGTTGGTGTTGGGGTTGGGGGGGTTGGGGTGGTTTGGGTTGGGGTTGGGGGGGTTTTGGGGTGGTTTGGTTGGGGTTGGGGGGGTTGGGGTGGTTTTGGGTGGGGTTGGGGGGGGTTGGGTGTGGTTTTGGGTTGGGGTTGGGGGGGGGTTGGGGTTTGGGTTTTGGGTTGGGGTTGGGGGGTTTTGGGTGTGGTTTTGGGTTGGGGTTGGGGGGGGTTTGAGGGTTTGGTTTTGGGTTGGGGTTGGGGGGGGTTTGGGGTGTTTGGGTTGGGTTTGTGGGTTTGTTTTGTTGGGGTTTGGTTTGCTTGTGCGGGTTTGTGCCCCCATATCCAACCATGCAAATTTTGTTAGGCCAGGCTCGCTTCAAGTCTCTGGGCGGGGGTGTGGGGGTGGGGTGGGTGGGTGGGGGGGTGTTTGTTTTGGGGTTTGTTTGTGTGTGGGTTTGGTTGTTTGGGGGTGTGTTGTTGTGTGTGTGTTTGTTGGGTCGAGACAAGATATTAGACAGTACGGTCACTGGCGTTCCTTCGAGTCCGGTTAGCGACCAGCTCGGCTGCGCGGGAGCCTGCCAACTAGCGGTGGGTGGTGTGGTGAGTGGCCAAATTACCACTACCAAATAACTGAGAGCAATTTCAAAACAAAAGAAGTATAACTGAGCAAGTCAGGAGTACTCCGCACTTAGTTAGGATGTCACCCTCACCACTACTGCCAACTGCAGGGGGAAGCCAGCTGCCGTGCCTTCGTTTACAAACCACTGGGGAACGTCTGCATGTTTCTTGAGTCGACGGGCTCTGAAGAGGTCGTTGACATCAGCGGGGTCCAGGGCTGGGTGAGGGAGCTCTGAAGCTCAGAATGGAAGATGATGTACTCCAGATTTTGATCCATTTGTGGCAGTTTGCCAGTTTGATCGAGTTGCAACTCGCGTGCGCTCCCTTGGCCGTTGTAGTGCAGCGATGCGGCCGTTCTGACTTTCGACAGGTTCGCGCAAAACTCAAATATGCCAACGTCCACAGTAAACACACTAACGAATACCATTGTTGGAGAAGAAGCGACTAATTAATTAGGTAACCGTCTAGAACGCGCGCGCGGGATTTCTGGATTGTTCCATTGTTGAGTTAAGGTGTTCAATGATCTTCGGCCCGTGCGGGCCCGCAAAAATTGCGTACGCCCGCCATATTTCAGGCAGGCGCCGCGGGTAATTGGGAAAAGTTTTCAACCAGCAATAACACCCACTCGGCTAGGCCTCATTGTGTGGTGTATCGCCCATGCGCAAAGCTGTTTTTTAATACGTTGGAAAAGTCGCTTTATCCTCTTTTGAAACACAGTCCGCGCCGGTTTGCGACAGCCGGCTGGCTATAGAGTGTTTCATCTCCAATCCGCTCGGCGTCGCCCCGAGCGCGCGTATTATTCCGCGCGCATCCGTCCTTACTCCGGTGTGTGTGCGCCGGTTGCCTTCCACCCTCCCGCCTACATTGTTTGCCCGCCACTGCCGCACTCTCCTACCAGTGTGTGCCTTGCCTGGCCCTCTCTCCCTCCCCGCCATGCACGCGATGTGAATGAAGTGGCAAGGAAGATGCGAGTGGCTGAAGGGATGGCAAGTGAAGAGAAGATGCAAACCGAATACTGCCACTGAACTACTGCAAATACAATCAGAAACTGAATTCAATTCTACAGCACATTGAAGACGTGCGCTACACACTACACAGACGCAAATGCGGGGTGGTAGAAAACACATTTACCTATCTCTGCAGTTGCGACAATAGCTGCCCACTACTGTTGTCCAAGGCAGAAGTGCTGCTTCTTCTTCAGCCACCACTTGTGCAGTCGGCCCAGGAGCTTGACAAAGGTCTCTCTGAAGAGCTCTGTGAATAGAATGTGAAGAACAACTCCCAGTGAGCCATTGAGGTCTGAGAAGAAGTGCATGGCTGGAGTGGTGGCGGCCTCACTGGCTCCAAAGCAAAGCCGACCTTCGTATAAATGAGGCCATTCAGACGCAAGCGCTTCCGTCGGCCCCCACCAGGGGGGGGGGGGGAGGGGGAAGGGATGGGCGCCCTCCGGGGGGGGGAGGGGGGGGGGCGGGGGGGGGTGGCGGGCGGGGGGGGGGGGGGCCGAGGGGAGGGGGGGGGGGGGGCGCGCCCGAGCAGGGAGGAGGGCGGGTTCCTTCTCTTCTCTCTCCTCTCTCCCCTCTCGTGACCCCTCCCCTTCCCGGGGGGCGCGGGGGGGCGATCATATGTATTTGATGCGCCTACGTGTGAGTAGCGTTCGAGTTTGCTGACGTATGTAGCGCAAGGATATCATGGTTGGCGCGGCAGCGCCAAACCATAATATGTTCCATCTCGGCCGCGCGCACCTTTTCCCATCATCACGATACTTGTTTCTCTGGCTCCGCTGATCGGAACTGGTTGAAATTTGGCACACTAAAGGACTTCATTACGAATAGATTAAATTCCAAATTTGGTGAAAATCGGTGCAGTGTAGCGAAAGTTACAGGCGCAAAAAGGATCGCGGCGTGTTCTTGTCCCAACGGCGGGGGGTGAATTCTTCTCCGTCTTCTTCTTCTTCTCCTTCTCCTTCTTCTCCAGATCACGCTGCTAACGTCCATCAGCATCTCGTCGAGCCGCCTTCTATTGTTGCCCCACCCACGGTTGCGCGCGTGCAGTGCAGCATCTAAGCGTCCCCCCCCCCGTTCAGGAGCCCCTGCATACGTGCCCCAAAATTATCCTACTCGTTTTGTGCGTGCCTCAAGGTGTTCCCCCGCTTGTTCAGGAGCCCCTGCAAACGTGTCCCAAAATTGTCCTACTCATTTTGTACGTGCCTCAAAGTGCCCCCGCTCGTTCAGGAGGCGTCAGCACCATTAAATTAAATTAAATATAGAACAGCAGCAGCAGAATTAAATTAAAATTAAATAAAGTTGGCATCAGCAAAACCGCCTCGACCCGTAGAATCCAACGGTGACCACGCCGACCCCCTCAGACCTACCACGCACGCCCTGGGGGCAAAAATGTCGACTGCGAAGGGGAGTTTCAGTATACTGACAAATTGTTAACAAATTCAAAACACATCAGAACCATATCAAATAGGGGTTCGTTTGAAGCGTCTCAACGAGAAAACTTCAATGGCACCAATGCCGTCGCCCCCAAATTTACCATGAGCGCTATTTTTGCAAAAAAGTGCCTCAAAAATCAACTTTTTATTGGCTCATCCAAACATAGCATTGTAGGGGTTCGTTTGAACCGCCTCACCGAGAAAATTACAATGGCGCTATCCGCGACCCGCAAAAAGGTACCAAGAGCGCTATTTTTGTAAAAAGGTGCCACAAATTTGTAACTTTTGATTGGCTGCTCGGAACATGGCGTTGTTGGGGTTCGTTGAAACCGTCTCGACGAGAGGAATCCAATGGCGCCATCGGCGACCCCGTACCACGCACCATGTCCACGCGGAGCCACGCAAACGTGGTCTGGCCGCAACTCAGTGTTTCCTTATCCGAACCTAGTCTTGTTGGGGATCAAATAAACCGTCTTAACGAGAAGAATTGATTCATGAGGGTCCTCAGACTCCATCGGTCAACGCACAACCTCCCTGTAGAAGAGAATCAAATAGCGCACCTCACACAAATCAAGGGGCCCGAGTTTTTGGACCTTATACAAACCATGGGGAGAGTTTTGGCCTTCACCTGTGCAAAGGGTCAGATTTTTACCTGCATACAAAGCAAGGGGTAAGATTCTTGACCCTCAACCATAACCCTCGCTCTAATTGTGTCCTGCAATCCCCTTACCCTTTTTTTTTCATTACAGGTCGGACAAAGTGGCGCACGGTTGGATGCAGCGTGTCACTTTGACATAATATGATATTTTGTAGGACCTACTCAGCCGCTAGGCTTCCACAAATCATCGAAAAGAACAAAGCGATCCACTACGGCAGTTTTGACTCTGAGGAAGTGGTTAGCGAAATGACGTACGTTTTTCGATGGGTCTCCGCCTTTTCACGTGAAGACATTCACGATCCATGGGTGTTCACGTGTTGACAATGCTCACTGGCTAGCCAATTGTCACACATGTTTGTCACTGTGGTCGCTTCGCAACCGTCGGCAACACAACCAGGAAGGCACCGGCTATACATCCCACCGCGCGAGACACCTACATAGCAAACCGTATTTCAAGCCTGCATCCTCGTAAAGTATGCCTCTGTGTGGCTCTTCGAAGTCTAAAGTACACCAAAATGGCGCCATACAAAACACAGCAAAAGGAAAGTTCCGCTTGACCTACTTTAATCTGCGGGCCAGGGGAGAGGTCATCCGTTTCATTCTCGGCTATGCGGGCGTGCCTTTGGGGGGGGTTTCTGGTGGCCGGAGTTGCGGATCGGCGGTGCGTGTGCTGTTCTTGGCTGCCTCCGTGATGTGCTGTACGACAGTCTGGTGTAAACTGGTTACCGCAGACATTGAGGTGCTTTACCGTGTCCCCAAATTCAGTAGTTTCCTGTCAACATTCTGGTGAAAACCGGTGGATTCCATTCTTCTGTGGGGCAATGTGACCAATTGCCTGTGATAGACATTCCCAACGCAAAGCTGGTCAAAGCGATGTCTTCGTTGTTTCGTATTGCTTGGCCGGTTTCGTGCCGTCTGGGAGGTGAGTGGCAAATGTTGCCTGAGGGAAACCTGAACGGTTTTCCCAGACTTGTTGACAGGAAACTCTGAATGTGGGGAACCGTCGAGCACCTAATGTCTGCGGTGAAAGTATCACCAGCTGTCATACATCTGTTGCGGCAGGGTTACGGCAGGTGACCATCGTCTAACGCCTCTGCCGATGTTTTATCTTCGGCCACTCAAGAAATTCCACTCTTTCGTCCTCAAAAGGCACGCCCGCATAGCTGAGAATAAAACGGATGACCTCTCCCCGGCCCGCAGATTAAAGTAGGTCAAGCGGAAACTTTCCTTTTGCTGTGTTTTGTATCAGCGCCATCTTCATATTCTTTAGACCCGAAGACCACACAGAGGCATACTCTACGAGGATGCGGGCGTGAATATGGTTTGCTAGGTGTCTGGCGGTGGGATGTATAGCCGTGCCTTCCTGGGGGCCGGCGGTGCGAAGCGAGCCACAAAGCGACAAAACATGTGTGACAATTGGCTAGCTAGTGAGCATTGTCCGTGGCCCCTGGATGAAATGCTTCGTGAAAAGGAGGAGACCATCGAAAAGTGTATTCGCAACCACTAAACTCGAAACTGCCGTAGTGATGCTTCTTTTGGATGATGGAAGCTAGCGGCGAGAGCCACAAAATACATAAGCAAAGGACACGCTGCATCCAACCGGCGCCACTTTGTCCGACCTGTAATGCTCTACACAGACGTAGCATCAAATCAATAGGCAGGGACGCACAAAACAAGTAGGACGATTTTGGGGCACGTATGCAGCGGCTCCTGAAACTCTGCCAAGAAGCTTCAGGAGGGACAGGGGTAAGGGGAGGGGGGGGGGGGGGGGGGGGACATGGGTAAGGGGATTGCATGCAGGACACAATTAGAGCGAGGGTTATGGTTGAGGGTCAAGAATCTTACCCCTTTGCTTTGTATGCAGGTAAAAATCTGACCCTCTTGCACAGGTGAAGGCCAAAACTCTCCCCTTGGTTTGTATGAGTTCCCAAAACTCTGGCCCCTTGGTTTGTGTGAGGTGCGCTATTTGATTCTCTTCTACAGGGAGGTTGTGCGTGGACAGATGGAGTCTGAGGACCCTCATGAATCGATTCTTCTCGTTAAGACGGTTTATTTGAGCCCCAACAAGACTAGGTTCGGATAAGGAAACACTGAGTAGTGGCCAGACCACGTTTGCGTGGCTCCGCGTGGACATGGTGCGTGGTACGGGGTCGCCGATGGCGCCATTGGATTCCTCTCGTCGAGACGGTTTCAACGAACCCCAACAACGCCATGTTCCGAGCAGCCAATCAAAAGTTACAAATTTGTGGCACCTTTTTACAAAAATAGCGCTCTTGGTACCTTTTTGCGGGTCGCGGATAGCGCCATTGTAATTTTCTCGGTGAGGCGGTTCAAACGAACCCCTACAACGCTATGTTTGGATGAGCCAATAAAAAGTTGATTTTTGAGGCACTTTTTTGCAAAAATAGCGCTCATGGTAAATTTGGGGGCGACGGCATTGGCGCCATTGAAATTTTCTCGTCGAGACGCTTCAAACGAGCCCCTATTTGATATGGTTCTAATGTGTTTTGAATTTGTTAACGATTTGTCAGTATACTGAAACTCCCCTTCGCAGTCGACATTTTTGCCCCCAGGGCATGCGTGGTATGTCGGAGGGGGTCGGCGTGGTCACCGTTGGATTCTACGGGTCGAGGCGGTTTTGCTGATGCCAAATTTATTTAATTTTAATTTAATTCTGCTGCTGCTGTTCTATATTTAATTTAATTTAATGGTGCTGACGCCTCCTGAACGAGCGGGGGCACTTTGAGGCACGTACAAAATGAGTAGGACAGTCTTGGGACACGTTTGCAGGGGCTCCTGAACAAGCGGGGGAACACCTTGAGGCACGCACAAAACGAGTAGGATAATTTTGGGGCACGTATGCAGGGGCTCCTGAACGGGGGGGGGGGACGCTTAGATGCTGCACTGCACGCGCACAACCGTGGGTGGGCACAACAATAGAAGGCGGACTCGATGAGATGCTGATGGACGTTAGAGCGTGATCTGGAGAAGAAGAAGAAGAAGAAGAAGAAGGAGACGGAGAAGAATTCACCCCCCGCCGTTGGGACAAGAACACGCCGCGATCCTTTTTGCGCCTGTAACTTTCGCTACACTGCACCGATTTTCACCAAATTTGGAATTTAATCTATTCGTAATGAAGTCCTTTAGTGTGCCAAATTTCAACCAGTTCCGATCAGCGGAGCCAGAGAAACAAGTATCGTGATGATGGGAAAAGGTGCGCGCGGCCGAGATGGAACATATTATGGTTTGGCGCTGCCGCGCCAACCATGATATCCTTGCGCTACATACGTCAGCAAACTCGTAACGCTACTCATACGTAGGCGTACTCAAATACATATGATCGACCCCGTGCACCGTCATGTCAGAGAGAGAGTCTCACAAGAGGAGATGGAACGAAGGAAGAGAGATTCTCACAGGAACTTCTGCCTGGTGGGCGGGAGGGGTGTCTCGCCGGCGGCGCCTCCTCCACCCTGGGGGTGGTTCGCCTCCTTCCCCCGCTCTTCGCCTCCTTTCTCACAACTGGACCTCTCGTCCACCTTGACGGTAACCGGGTGAAGGAGTCATAGCGCTCAATTGCTTGCGCCATTGACCTCAGCGATGTATGCCTTACGCTTGAAGGGCTGATCGGCCGACGGAAGCACTTGCGTCTGAATGGCCTCATTTATACGAAGGTCGGCTTTGCTGGATGGGAGGGGCCCGGGCCACCACTCCAGCCATGCACTTCCTGCCCTCACTGGCTTGGTGGGAGGTGGTCTGCCCCCTCCATTCTCTGTGCTCTGAGGTGTGACCTGTGTCGCGCCTGGCCGCCGGGCCGAGTGGTGGAGGGGGGGGAGGAGGAGAGCAGCCTGGTCACCTGGAGAGGGCAGCGTTGGGGAGCCAGCGGAGATAGGGAAGTGTGTTTTGTGCCTCCCGCCTCTCCGCATGTGTGGTGTGTTGGGGTGTAGTGATGTGCTGTAGTGTGGTGTTCGGTTTCTGTTTGTGTTTGCAGTTGTTCTGTGGCAGTGTTAGTTTTCCGTCTCCATCTCCCTGCCACCCCTTCCGCCTCTGCCATCCGCCTCGCCCCTGCCTTCTCATCGAGTGGGGGTGGAGGGAGGGAGGGGCGGAGGGACAAGGTGGAGGGGGAGTGCGGTAGTGGAGGGAGGAAAGTGGGCGGGAAGGGAGGGGGGGAGGGCGGAAGGGGGGTAGGGACGGATGCGCGAGGGATTATGAGGGAGGTGGGGGGGGAGACGAGCGGTTGGAGAGGAAACACTCTAGGGAGTCATATAGCCAGCCGGCTGTCGCAAACCGGCGCCTTCGCGACTGTGTTTCAAAAGAGGATAAAGCGAATTTTTCAACGGGTAAAAAACCAGCTTTGCGCCATGGGCGCGGATACGCAAAAAAAAACCACACAATGAGGCCTAGCCGAGTGGGTGTTATTGCTGGTTGAAAACTTTTCCCAATTACCCGCGGCGCCTGCCTGAAATATGGCGGGCGTACGCAATTTTTGCGGGCCCGCACGGGCCGAAAAAGATTGAACAGCTTCGGTCAACAATTGAACCATATTGATGGCCGAATGCTAGAAATTCCGCGCGCGCTTTCTAGGATCAGTCGCTTCTTCTCCAACAGTGGTGTTCGTTAGTGCGTTTACTGTGGACGTCGGCATATCTGAGTTTTGTGGGAACCTGTCGAAAGTCAGAACGGCTGCGGCGCTGCGCTACAACGGCCAAGGGAGCGCACGCAAGTTGCTACTCGAGCAAACTGGCGAACCGCCACAAATGGATCAAAATCTGGACTACATCATCTCCCATTCTGAACTTCAGAGCTCCCTCACCCATCCCTGGACCCCGCTGATGTCAACGACCTCTTCAGAGCCCGTCGACTCAAGAAACATGCAGACGTTCCCCAGTGGTTTGTAAACGAAGGCACCGCAGCTGGCTTCTCCCTGCAGTTGGCAGTAGTGGTGAGGGTGACAGCCTAACTAAGTTCAGAGTACTCCTGACTTGCTCAGTTATACTTGTTTTGTTTGGAAATTGTTCTCAGTTATTTGGTAGTGGTATTTTGGTCACTCGCCCCACCACCCACCGCTAGTTGGCAGGCTCCCGCGCAGCCGAGCTGGTCGCTAACCGGACTCGAAGGAACGCCAGTGACCGTGCTGTCTAACATCTTGTCTCGGCCCAGAGCGATCTACCCCAATTAGGCGCGGCCAACTAGGCGCGGCCAACTAGGCGCAGCCAACTAGGCGCGAGACAAGTCGGCGCAGCACCAACTAGGCGCGAGACTGCTAGGCGCATGCCGAACTAGGCGCGAGACAACTAGGCGCAAGCCTAAGGGGAGAAGACAAAGCTGTCTGCAAGCCCACAACGAGCGCGTGGCGTCGCGTCAGCGTCACCGCGGGCGCTTCTATGTATGTACCTTTGTGCGTGGCCAAGCGTACGTTCGCTATCATTTTGTTGACGCGTGCATTGGTCAGTCTTTTATGATACGCAATTGTTGATGGACAGTCTGTTGATCTAACGAAAATGGCTAACTGTAGAATAACCACCCAGAGGAATCGTCCAAAGCTGTCTGATAATGGGCACATGTACGTGTTCGATAGAGACAGTTCCGACGGCGACAAGAAATTCTGGAGATGTTGGCAAAAGAGCGATGGCTGCAAAACTAGAGTTCACACCGACGCGACGACGAACGAAGTTGTGCTCCGAATTAACGGCCACAACCACGACAGCAGCGCCACAAAAGTCGAAGTCCAGAGTGCAGTCACCGGGATCAAGCGGCGTGCAGTCGAAACTGTTGAAGGAACGGCACAAGTCATTACAAATGAGACGCAGGGCCTATCACAAGCTGCGCAAGCTGAGATGCCCAAGACGTCTGCTCTCAAGAAATTGTGCCAGCGAAAGAGAACTGCCAACCTCGGTGTCAATCTGGCGAATCCTCGAAGTCTGGCCGACCTTCACATTCCACAGGATTCGCCTTTTCGGACTTATGAGGGCACGCCTGGCCACTGTGAGCCCACTGTTTGATAGATAAGGCATACACTATACCATAATTGTCGTCATTCAATGAACGTTTTGAATTCAGTGGAGAATTTCCTGCTCCACGACAGTGGGCCTGGCGACGACAGAATCCTTGTGTTTGGAAGGGAGAGCAAACTGGCACTGCTGCAGAGGAGTAGATACTGGTTTATGGACGGAACTTTCCGCTGGTTCCGTTATCTACGGATTGTTGCCAAACAAGACGGCTTTGACATACCGCCGCTTCTTCCAAATTATCCGAGATCTGGCCCCAGAAGGAGACCCTACGTCTATTTCATGCGACTACGAAATTGCAGTGATTCAGGAGGCTCGCGCTGTGGGTTGCCATGATATTGACATGATGTGGTGACTTTGACGTTTGGGCTTGCGCCTAGTCGTCTCGCGCCTAGTTGGCCGTGCGCCTAGTTGTCTCGCGCCTAGTTGGGCTTGCGCCTAGTTGTCTCGCGCCTAGCTAGCTGCGCCTAGTCGGCCGCGCCTAGTTGGCTGCGCCGAATAGGGCCATTCCGGCCCAGAGACTTGAAGCGAGCCTGGCCTAACAAGATTTGCCTGGCTGGATATCATGGCTGGCGCGGCAGCGCCAGACCATAATATGTTCCATCCAGGCCGCGCGCGCCTTTTCCCATCGTCACGATATTTATTTCTCGGGCTGTACTGAACGGAATTGGTTGAAATTTGGTACACTAAAGGACTTTATCATAAACAGATTAAATTCCAAATTTGGTGGAAATCGGTGCAGTGTAGCGAAAGTTACAGGCGCAAAAAGGATCACGGCGTGTTCTTGTCCCACGGGCGGGGGGTGAATTCTTCTCCGTCTCCTCCTCCTCCTCCTCCTCCTTCACGTCACGCTCTAACGTCCATCAATCAGGATCTCGTCCAGTCGCCTTCCATTCTTCCCACCGATGGTTGCACGCACAGCAATACGTAACTGAACGAAGCTCAAGCCCCACTTGCCATGCGCCGGTGAAGCTCATAGGGATGGGCAAGGGGCACTGGTGAAGTCGCCAGTCTCATTGCCTGGAAATGGGGTGTTACTAGGCAGCGTTATGTAGAATTCGGTCATGCTGAGTCTTCAGTGTGGGCTGGGGCAGGAGATAGCCCGCCGATGAGCAAACCACAAGCTTTCGTTATGACTTCCAAGAGATAGGTTCACAAGAGCAGATAGCATGATACAGTACACGACAATCACTTGCGCGAAGTACACAATCTGAGAGCGAGTAACAGCACTCCCAGCATTGTTCCAGTTCAGCACCAGTTCCTATTATTATCGCTAATGTCAGCCATTGAACTTCAGTGACGTTGTCACGAGCGGCTTTTATACATGTGGCCACCACGCTTTCTGCCGCCTGCTGGACCGGGTCTGGTAGAGCTTTTGGCGGCGCTGAGCTCGGAGGTATAAAAAATTCCTTGAATTTCTTCTCCAGATGCATCCTTGAGTCGATAGGTGGCGGGGTGGCGCTTCAGCTGCTCGCTCACAGTGAAGATCTCTTGAGTGAAGTTCGGCTGATATCCCTTTGAAAGCTTGCCCTTCTCCTTGGTTATTCTGACTGACTGGCCAACCTTGAACTTGAACTTTGGCAGAGGTGCTAATGGGGTTTTATACAGCCTGGCTCTGACAAGCCTCTCATTGGAGACGTTGACATCTTGAGGCGCCATGCCGATGCTCCTATGTTTGCTGGCATTGTAGGCTGCCACCACACTCGGCAGAATGTCCAGCCAGTTCAGTGTTTTCTTGGCAGTGAAGTGTTTCCATATGCGGGTCTTCAGAGTGCGAATAACACGTTCCGCGACTGAGCACTTGACGTCTGGGGATGTGGCATAGAAGTGAGTTATATCTTGATTCTCAAGGAAATCCCTGAAAACTTTGCCGAACTCATTGCCTCTGTCCGTACAGACTCTCCACGGCTTCCTGCCACTCTTCAGTATAATCTTCAATGCTTTGACCGAATCAGTGGGTTTCTTAGTGAGCATTGGCACCGCCCACATAAACTTGCTAAACACGCAGATTGAGACGAAAATGAAACGATGTTTGCAGTTGTATTTTGCGAGACGGGTAAC
>JASAMZ010000789.1:0-25764 GCA_030248115.1 Linhomoeus sp. GSCO2_2 | reverse complement strand
AGAAGAGGAGAAGAAGGAAGGGAAGAAGAGCTTTGGATGAAAGATAGGCATTCTCTTCGTCTGGCCGTTTCTGTTGTTGGCGCGACGCCTCTCTCCAGGAAGTGCCTCTAATGTGGTTGAAGCTACATAGCTACGGCGTTATTCATATCGATGGTCGTAGGGCATCAGTTGAGTCGGTTTAGAGTCGTTAGAGTTGTTAGAGTTTACCATTTTTTCAGAGTTGCCGTTAGAGTTTCCTCTTGTGTCGTTGCTTATTAGTTGACGGAAGCGTTGTGGAGATCATTGACGTCACGGCAGAGCGACAAATGAGATGCGCAAACGAAGATACCGCGTGGGCGTGGCGTTCTAATAAGCAGCTGGCGATTTCGAAACAGGTCTTCTACTCGGGTTGAGCGGGAGAGAAGCGACGGTCGGTCATCATCTTCATATTGAGATTCATGAATGAAAGGTGGCGATGTGACTGTAGAGACAGCTCTTCAAACCAAAGGTCATGCCACAACTGGCGCAGAGAAAGGGCTTCTCCCCGTCGTGGACGATCCTCTCGTGACGCCGCCTGTGGGCTGCCGAGTGGAAGCGAGCGCTGCACCGATCGCAGCTGAGCTCGCCTCGCGTGTGTGTAGTGTACCCACTTGAAGTGGCGCCGAACGACTTTGGAGTTCGATCCGCGGTAGTAACAGCCATCGGCGGGACACTCCAATGGGTCATCTTGAGGTGTGGCCGATCGCTCCTTCGCTACGGTAGGCTGTGCCTTCGAAGACGCCCTGCAGCTCTGCGTGCTCGCCTTGTTAACGTTATGATTACCACCGCCAGGACCTGAGGATCATGATCTTAGGATTCAACGATCTTAGCTATCTTGCGCTACGCTGGTGCTAGGAAGCTGAAATTTGGATATGTTCCGGGGTTTGCGATGTAGATCACGAATATGTCTTCAGATTTTCTCTACTCCATCGCGTTCGCGAATTATTCGCCGTTGAAGTTCCAAGTGCCGGTCTCTTTGCGTCCATCGTGGAACAGTTGGGGCCGCCCAGCGAAGCGCAGCTGCAGCTGATGCTGCGAGGCAGGAAGGAGCCGGCCGTCGCCATGGCGCCCCACTGCGGAACGGGCGCCACCCTCTCCGACCGAGAGAAGATGCGCATTCCTTCCTCTGCGACGTCGCCCATCAGAGGCAGTCGCCGATCGGACGCTGCCATGCTGTTCACTTGTCTGCTGCTCTACGCACCGAGCAGTCGGCGGCCGGCGAGCGAGTGCTGCGACCACTTCTACTTTGATCAGTCGCGCCAAAGCGGTTGCGGCTGTCTGCCGCCCAGGCTGCCAGGAGGACGCGCTCTCCCGTTCGACGCCGACTACTACGCGTCAACGGCGACCGGCTCGTCGGCGTAGGATGGTCGGCGGCCAAAGGGACAATCTGCTTCTTCTCTTCCACTTCAAGAAGGCGTCGTGTGGATTGTTATCCAGTTTGTTCTACCGATTCGGCAACGTATCAGCGTCGAGAGAGTCAGCACACTGCGCGACTTCTAGGCGGCGGCTGGCTGCAGGTGAGGTGAAGGGCATCGCATCTCGTTCATGTAGGTGGTCCAATGATTGCAGACCCTTGGTGAATATTCCTAGGACGCTTCCGATGAGAGGAGGCGGATGGACGCTTGACTGGTGCTTCGCCCCTGTAGCGGTGTTCTTCCCCCTTCAATTGGTAGGTACGCGCACCAATTTTGCATTGAGAATTGGACCATACGTCGACAGTCGCCGGATTCTTCCGCGCCCTTCTCAGGTGAAGTGGACCGCTTCCAGTGGACGGTTTGTGTCTGTCGGCGGTGCTGCGACGGTCGGTCGAGGCAGCTCTGCCTGCGCAATGTCTACCTCCGCAGCCTACGCGAGCCCTTTGGACCACCACTGGCGATGTGGGCGTCCCATTATGTTCTGCTTCGAACACGAGTACATTGTCCCTACATATGTACATTTCATGTAAAATGCCTAAAGGCAGAGGACGACAAAAGGGAGAAAGGAGAATATGTTCCAAGTATGAAGCATGTAAAAGTAAGAATATTAAACGATATTCCTGTGGTGTAGCAAATGCGCCCACCAATTTGTTAAAGAAAGAATAGTACCAGTATTGATTGAAAGAAAGCATTTTCGACTCTTGGGTCCGAAACGGTCGAAGATCGTCCGCGTCGGCCAAGCGGCCATTAGACAGCCTCATGTTTGGACAAATTTGGACATGCTTTGGGTGTGTCCTCTGACGCCGAATGTAGCGTAAATGCACCGCAAATTGAAAAACAAACGCCGGATTCGTGTTCAGCGGGGTCAGAAAGCCCAGAAACAACTGTCAACTCAATTTTGAAATTTTGACCCCAGGACCCAATTTTTGGTCGGCCGGGCGCCAAAATCATGGTAAAGGCGTCTAAAATCGCAAAACAAACGTCAAATTCGTGTTCAGCGTCGTCGAAAACACCCGAAACAAGTGAAAACGCAATTTTGAAAATTTGACCCCAGGATTCAAAAATTCGGCGCGACCGGGGTGCGGTACCGCAAAATGGTCAAGACACTTCGTCTAGACCAACTTTTGACGTAGAACACGTTGCGATTATCAGTTTACCGCTAAAGGCACGCTTTCGAACCGAAAAGTTCACGCAAAGTCAAAAATCGGAATTTTCCGCTCGGGACCCGGCACCGTTGTGACCGCGTAGGTCACGAACGGCAAAAGCAATCTCGGCGGTTTTGGTCTCAAATGAAAGGCAATATAGCGCTCTTTGACAAGTTAAAATTTGGCGAGGATCTACCGTCGCAAACTCGAGTTACGATTTTTTAAAAAGCCGAAAAAAAATTGAAAATTCAAATTTTCTACCGTACTCCCGCGTCGGACCATCTAGGAAGCCCGTTCCGGCGGTGCCGCCTAGAGGGTCCAAGGGCCTACAACATATCCAAAAATCACCAAAATCGGCCCAGTTTTGCGCAAGTTATGCCCTGATGTTTTTTACTCAGTAAAAATTTGAATTTTTGAATTTTCGCGAAAATTTTCCACTACCGGAATTTTATAGTTTCTTGTCCACGCAGCGCGTCGACTCAACCTATCTAACGCAAAAAACCGCTTGGCGATCCGATTTGTGTAGCGCGAGAAAAGCTGTTAAGATGATTCTGTTCAATCCGACGCCCCCTATAGCACTCCTGCTTTTGCAAAGCGGAGTGCCAAAAACGAATATCTGGAGACAGACGGCAGGTTGGTGGTCGGCGTCGTGGTCGCCATCTCGGCCACCGAAGCTCTTCTAACTTCTTATCCTCAGGACTACTCCATTCCTTCAGAGGCGCCAGAATGTGGCGAGGCGACACGGGCTTGTAGCTGTAGTGGAATAGACAAGGCCGTCGCTTCCAACACAAACGAGTCATGGGTTGAACCCAAGAAGAGCTGTCCTACTCTCCAAGAAAGGCGACGCTCTCATTCTGCTGGCTCATGTTGACCACGTGCAGCCTCTTGCCTGAAATTCAGCGTATTGTCTGTCGCCAACTGTGACTGCAGCACTACGAGCGCCAAGATACTCTGTGCCAGTTTGTGCCAGTTTGCGGGGTAGAGAGTATGTATCTTGCTTGGGACTTCCTTATGAGCATTTGATTAGATGTTCCTTAGGCAGATAATGCAAATGGTCAACAGTATCATACCATAATGTTTCTAGCGTTAACAGTACTATGAAGGTGATGCAATACTGCTCGCTCAGTAACGGGTGTCGCTAAAACGTGGAGTGGGAATCGAACGGTTAATTGGCTGATTTGGGTTTATTTAGCATTATGTTATTGTAGTCGCGCGGCGAGATACACGGTGTGCACTATAGACAATAACATTTTCTTACCAAATCCAAATTCGCCAGGGCGGGACCCAGGAATTATTTTTCCGTTGGGCAAATATGAGTTAATTCTCCTGGGAATTGTTAGAGACGGGGAATTATTAAAAGATTAATACGGTATGACCGCGCTAGCTTTTGTACAGCTTGCTGTGGAAGGAGTGGAGTTTCGAAAGACCTGGTAACACACTACCTAATGTATGTAACTTGCGCTGCGGCGACCCATCGAAGTATCTCCAGTCTCCGCAAATCGTTTTGCCATCACAGTGAACAGTGGAAAGTGGAATTGGAGGCAAAGCAGTGAGTATACGGAAGGTATTGTGACGAGTTACACAAGAATACGCGTGCCGAACGCAGTGTTACACACAGCAAGAGTCTAAGGTACAAATTGAAACGGGAAAGTTTCGAGTCAGATTAGCGCTAGAACAAGCGGCTTAGGTAGCACATTCATCCAGCCATCCCATGCATGCTGTACGCCATTACAGTCTGCACAAACGACGGTTACAATGTCAGCAAGCACTTCGCATCTTCTGTCGACAGCGTCTTGTGACAGGCGGGACAGGTTGGCTTCTCCTGAACAACGAAAGTTGGTTATACGCACCGATAATCGGCCCTCGGAGGAGTACTGTCCAAATCTGAGAGAAAGCCTAACCGTTCTGAAAATCGCCTCCCAGCAATCACAGCATCGTCCGTGACCGCAGCCGTCGTGGCGCCTCAGAGCGGCAGCTTCCGACTTCTGAATACAGTTGGAGTTACCCAATTCTCACTTACCTACTGTACCTACATATATATCCGAGCGAGTACTGGCATTGCTACCGTACCTCACACTTGAGACAGGCGTTCGTGTCGCCGTCGCCGTTGCTCATACGGGTGGATTGTCTGCGCTTGAATGCCGCCGAAAGGTCCTCCGCTGCTAGAAATGAGGCCGAGAACCCCAAGCTGCCCGTGGAAGAGAGCCGCGGACCCTCTGAAGGCACAACAATCAGAGCGCGTTCCTTTTCATCGAGGCGTCGAAGTTTTTGCCATGCCACACACATGCGCATCCACACTTACCCCTCTGAAGGCGATTGTCCAAGATGCGGTTGTATTTGTCGACGCGGCTGCTGGACGGCTGGTCTGTCGACTGCGATACTGGACGTTTCGAAGACGACTGGGCTTCAAGCAGGCTGAACGGGGATCGCCGGTTTCGGTATTGTCTTTGTCAGTCTTCAATTTGTCATCCAATTTGTTGGTTTCAAAGCACTTACTTCGCCAGCTGCTCCCGAACGTTACTCCGCTCCAGACGGCAGTGTTCGACGGCGTCGACGGCAGAGAAGGAGCGCAAATCGGCGTGGCACATGGGGCAGACGCCCTTCTGGAAGAGCAGACCGTTACTCCAACTCGACGGGACGAAGTCCAGTCGTTCCCGTTTCGCTGCCAGACCTGGAGATAAAGACGGTAAGAAGAGTGCTTGGCAATTGGTGTAACGGAGGGGTTACATGTACATGATCGTCCGTGTCTGCTTCAACTTGTCATGTTAGTAGGTACATGTGAATTCCGAGGTGTGTTCTGTCCATTGTGGACTCGGTTGTTGAGCTTTGGTCGCCACTATTCCAAACCTACAGTGGCAAGTAGATTTCAAATTTCAGTATCGTTCCCTCAAAGTGGATTGAAGCGAGAGGTCAAGAAGGCAGTTATACAGAGCCGACTGCCTGGCGCCACCACTTGAGGCACGCCCTCGTTTGTCCTTGCCTAGATAGGGAGGGAGCAAATTCCGGCGCAGTGAGAGATTATGATCACTGGGTTGGCTCTGCTCTGGCGGCGCGGCCGTTTTGCGCAAGTTGGTCTCCTCCTCCGCCTCTGTCATTCTTCGTTCTCATGCAAAGGGCGAGAGAGCCAATTTATAGTCGATGGCGTCGGCGGCGGCGCCTCTCGGAGTCTCAGTCCCTTACAATGGGATCGGTTGGGGGCCCGGCTGGCTCCCCCCTTTTGTTGCTGTTTGCCTTCTTTAGCCTTTTGTCATGCGCGCGCGCTCGCGCAGGGCGAGATCGCTTTCGCGCGCGAAGGGAGAAAATCACGCGCTGTCGCTCGACGCCGCCGAAGATGACGAGTCTCCGACCGCCGCCGCCGCCGACGCCGCCCGGCCGGCGGCTGAGAAACAAGCGATTACCGCGGCGGCGGCGCCTCGGCGCGCGCGCACACACCTTTCTTATGTCGGCCAAAGAAAACGTTGCCAGCCCCCCCCCCCCCCCCCTTCCCCATACTCCCGATCATCCCCTAGACATCTATCCACCCAAAGTCGTCGAGAAGATTCGCGTTGCTTTGACAAATCGAGAGAGAAGGGGTGAAGGGAACTCGCTTCCGCCGGCCGCCAACTTCGCAGGCAACTCGCCTGACTGACTCCATTCTGATGCAATACTTGGGTATGTAGCAACTTCTGACTAGCAATGACGCGGCTCCTACAGTAGGAAGCACGTCAAAGAACGCAGAGATATGTGTGTATAGAATCATCTTCCAAGCATTGGGCGGAACGATGCCTTTGCGAATGTTATCCAGTAACGTTCCGAGATCGGGGAGCAGCAAATACAGTGCAACTGATGTCTGCCGAGCACCTTCTGGCAGCTACAGTAACCTCGCACAACTCCGCTGGTTCTGTTTACTTGCGCAGCAGTTGACGCCCGTCCGCCGGCGAAATTTAGTGGAGCTTTGGGTAGGGAGGGACTGCCACCGGCACCCGCTGGTTCAGAGGTCCAAAATTGCTTCTTTGATCCCCGGGATCACTTTATTACTCCCCGAACTGCGCTTCCTCAATTTGGCGCCGGTCGCGGGACGAATTCGATCAGAGGGTGGTGGTGGTGGGGGGTTTGTTTTCACTCTCTTTCTCTTTCTCTCACTCCGTCAAAAGGACCGGGGCACAGGGCGCCCCCACGGGGGTCGTCCGCCACTGCTCCGCGAAATTACTTTGGCCGCGCGCTCGCTTGCGCTCGGGCGGGGTTTATTTACGACCTGTGCTGCCCGGCCCATTGGGCCAGACGCCGCCGCCGCTCCCTTTATTATTACGACAACGACGACGAGGACGACTACCAGCCGGCGCGGCAAACGATCCTGCTCCGCTGCCAGTTATTAAACGGGCCGATTGAAAACCGCCGCCGCCGCCGCCGCCGTGTGAGAACAATGGGGAGGCAGGTGAGAGCACTGCGCAACGGGGCAGCGTGAGAGACTCAGCCTGAACGCTGCTCAGTGAATGAGCTTCTGCAACAGTATTGCAGACACAGCGACCTGCACTACTGTAGCACTGACAAGTTCTGGATAACAGCACTCCAAGTACATAGTTGCTACTTGTATCCGCCATCAATCATCTGATAACTTCAGGCTGTATGTATGTAGGTGTCAGACTTTCTCGACCCAAGAACTTGCGCAACCCATTCAGGGCTCTTGAATTCTTCTCAAGCAGGTGTCGCGGCCATTCCCACAGGGCAGTTAACGTCAGCCCATAAACCGTCGCCTTGCTCACGCGCGGGCACGCAGCTGACAAAGCGGGCGCGGAGCCGGCTCACATACAAATTAACTGCGGCAATAAGCGCCTTTCCATTGTGTAAGCTCGTCGCACGAACGGTCTGAGAACGAACGCTCGCCCCTTTCTTCCTTCCTCCTTTCCCTCGTCTTCGACAAACAGACTGCAACATTGGCAGTCGTGTAGTAAGAGGTGTGTTGGGATACTGTAGCGCGAGAAGGCGGCAGCGCCGACAAAGGGGAAGGAGAAGTGAGATTAGGACAAGAGGCGGAAGAATAAGGAAGTTCCCCGCTGAGACAGGGCGCCCCCTGTCGTGTTTGACACTCGTCGCGCAATGCAAATTAGGAAGGTGCAAATTAGGGCAGGTGCGAGGAGGCATTGACGACGATGAGAACAACGCTTTGTTGGGGCCGACGGCGCCGAAAAGTGTGAGATGATGTATGCGCTGCTTACCTCACTCGTCCTAGAGGTACAGAAGCGCGCCCAACAATACGATTATTAATTCCAAAATTCCGTTCTGCCGCTTGCACTCCGTACAATTTGCCTACCTACCAAACACCGCGGCTTACACAGGTACAAAACAGGGCCGACGAAGGAATGTACCTCCGTCGCTGCAGGGTCGATCCTCGTCGCTTTCGGGTCCGACCGCGGCACCCGTCACGTCTTCGCTCGAGCTGCGCTCGTAGGACAGCGGTCGCTTCAGCAGTCCCACTGCTGAAATAGTGTAAGGGTTCTAAATGCAGTCCCTAACTCAATGGCATTCACCACCGCATTAGACGCGCGTCAGCAAAGCACCCTGGACAACACTACGCATTGGCAGTGCATCACGGTTTAGCAGATGACGATTACGGTAAGTGCCTCAATGACTGGCTGCATTCATTACCTTCGAACGCAGAAGGAGTGGTCGTGGTCGGTAGCGGAGAAAAGTGGTGGTGTGCTACAGAAGGGGCGGCTGGCAGCGCCGTTGGCGGACAAGAAACAGCCGTGGCGTTGTTCAGAAGGAGTCTCCAGGCAGCGGCAACGTTTGGGTGAACTAAAGGGCGATATCGACATCGAGTTAGCATTTAGTACAAGTGTGTAGAGGCAGTGACGGATCCAGGATTTGGAACTGAGGTGGGGGAGGGAGGAGCGGAACTTTTGAGACCAACATGCTGCGGCGGACTTCATTACAATTTTCGGTTACAAATTGCTCAAAAACAGAGAAACTTTGACGTCTATGGACGTTTTAACATAGGAATTATTATATTTTAGCGCCGGAGCAAAATCACTTGCTTTGAACACGGTACCGCCGTCTTTTCTGTTTCTTAAAATCTGTGTAGGTCGGTTACTGTACCACTACATACATAGTATGCAAAGTTATAGTAAGTAGCAGATCAGACCTCAAACCGAAGAACAAGATTTCTGAGGAACACACACTTGTACATATACAGATGCATGGTAATACATAGTACATATATACGGATGTATGGAGGATGTATGGTGCGTACCCGTGGGTGTGAACCCGGCAATGGGCGCGAATCCCGGCTGGAGAATGGAAGGCTGGAAGATGGGCGGACTGAGCATGCCGAAAGCGCCGCTGCCGGTCCCCAGAACGCCCTTCTGCTGCTGCTGCTGTTGCAGAAGGTGATGGATGACCGCCTGCTGCGCCGCCGGAGACGAAGACGCCGACGACATCTCCCTTGCGCTGCTGCTTGCTTCTCCCACTTTACGCTCAACTTCTTTCCCTTTTGGCGGCGGCGCGGTGCGTCGCTTTTTCTCAAGGGAGAGAGGAGTGGGGTGTTTTGTCTCCCGATGGGGTGTCGGCGGCCGGCCGTCTGGCGCGGAGGAAGCGACGCTGCCGCTGCGGTCGCCGCTAGAAGGCACGAAGCGCCGCGCCGGCGCCAACGAAGGGCGCGCGAGCGTGACTGTGCGCGTGAAAAAACAATGAGACAGAGGCGCGAAGAGCCAATTCACGCCTAGTGCGCCAACTTATGGTAGCGCCCCACACACACAGCGCCGACACTGCCTAGCAGCGAGTACGATTGGGAGTTCCGACAGGCGGCGAACTACTGATCCAACTGGTTGTTTCATGC
The DNA here is from genome assembly GCA_030248115.1 of Linhomoeus sp. GSCO2_2. Classification (NCBI taxonomy): domain Eukaryota; kingdom Metazoa; phylum Nematoda; class Chromadorea; order Monhysterida; family Linhomoeidae; genus Linhomoeus; species Linhomoeus sp. GSCO2_2. Next base: position 16,372 of record JASAMZ010000789.1, on the reverse strand, counting down.
CAGAACGGCGGCGGCAACTGCACTGCAACAGACACAATGGGCGCCGCTCTCTACCTAGCCGCCAAGTGGGCGTGGCCGCCTGTCGAGTGGCCAATCAGCGAGCGCGACAAACCGCAGGGTACGGTAGCGGGTTGCGCACAATCGCATTGGAAGCAGGTTCTTTCTCGCTTCTATTCCTGCTGAGAAAGTGGCAAAACAACTAAGTGCGGAGTCGACAAGTTGGTCACTCGCCCGCGGCGGTCGCTTACGCAGGTTTCGCACCATAAAAGTTATTTACGATTACGACTATGTCTCTTTCGCGTTCTCGCCGCTCTGAGTCAGGCCGACGGCGCCGCGCCGGTTTTCGCAGTTCTTTCGTCTTTGTAAAACGGCGCCACATAACAAGTCGGGCTCTCTCTCTCTCTCAGTTGTCCGCTGCGCGCGCGCGGCAATTGTTTTCCCGCCGCCGGCCGAATTAGCACCTGCCGGTCGGCGGATTATCGCCCATTCTTCAAGCGTTACAAGAGAACTTTGCCGGTAGCGGCAAGTATGCAACTTAGTCGCCTTCTTTGTCCCCCGCCCTACCCCACCTCCCCTTCATCTCATCTCCCGCTAACGACCACGAGTGCCTTTGATTGAAGAGTAGGATGAGGAGAGTGGGAGATGGCCAACGATCCACACTTCCTCTCTTCCACCGCCTCGATCTCACCCCCCAAAGACGACTACTACAATCCAGCGCCGCCGCCGCCGCTGCCGCACTAGACTGCGTGGCGCCTTTGGCGCTCGTCTTCTCTCTTTTTTCTCGCCGCCGCCCTCTCTCTCTCTCTCATCTCCTGTCGAGGTGAATGTGACTGCGCGCCGCCGTTGTTGGATCTTCTTCTTCCCCCGGGCCAATCACACTGGCGCGAGTCCAGTCAGTCATTCATTGTTCGCGAGGAGCGGCCGACGCTCAAAGATCGTCACCGGCGACGAGCGAAGCGAGACAGGAAGGCGTCGTTTGCTCCGCTTGACTTTTATGAGGTTACGACGACGAAGACGTGACGCCCTCCCTCCCCCCTTCGTGTGTGAGAAAGGGGAAGTCGGAATCGGAGGTAGAAACGATCGCGCGCGACAGATCACCTCTTCCCATTCCGCGACTGAATTGGACTGAAACGCAAACAGGGAGTAGGAGGAAAGTGATAGGCGGGCGGCCACTGCGATCGCGCTCGAGGTTGTCTTCCTTTGATTGAATGGAGGGAGGGATGCTCCGTCAGTCAAATCGCTCTCCCACAACGACCGGAACAAACTGTCTGTGACCTTGTTTCGCTTTTGCGCCCAGGTATTTTGTCAATGGAAGAGTTCTTTATGGTTATTGGGTGGGCAAAGAACGATTGCGGAAGGGCACTTGTCACCAGAGGAAAAGTGGTGTCAGAACGTTTTCGCGTGCGAAGTGCTCCTCTCCACCTTCTCCGCCGTACATCCGTGCCCGCTCAGTGATATCGCAGAAGCAAAAGTAACCTTTTAGGTAACTTAACGTTATGTTTACGGTCGGAACAATTGGCGGATTATACAAATCCGCCAGGCAGATTATCGCGATTTCGTGATCCGCTGGGCGGAACCGGTTGAAATTTGGACACGGTTTCGGATTTGAGATGCCGATTACATGTCAAAAGAGAAATTTAAAAATTTTCTTTCCGTTTGTGAGGTATGGAATGAAGATGTAGACGCTTTCGGCAACTTTGACATCGCGCTACAGTCTAACGCGACGTCGTACAAAATTAGTGTCGTTGAATAAAGTACTTGCCTTTCTTTGCACCTATCTATGTATCGATCGCCACACCAAATTTCAGCTCAATCGATTGCGAACAAGTTTTTGTAAATCGGTGTAATTGTCCATTTCTTCAAACATGTATTCAAACATAAGTGTGTAGGAGCAAAGTTTTGTGCTATTATGTTGAATAAAAGATAATTATGCATCCAGTGAACGGTGGAAAAACCAGGGGCCGGTTTTCTGATGATGGTCGCGCTGGCACTGCGTGTGGCTGAGTCTAGATGTAGCGGACCGAAAATCAGCTAACGCTTGTCGTCTGAAATTTGAGTCAAAAATTTTGATGGTAACGTAAGCTGTTGTGATACTGTGCGTGTCACGTATTCAATTACAAGCAGGTAAACTAAAATTTGATGTGGCAGTAGAGGCTACGAAGATGGATACCTTACTCAATTACTCCAACTTTGTACGACGTCGAGTTTGACTGCAACGCAATTTCAAAGTTGCCAAAATCGTCTGAAATTATATCCAATCCACTTGCGAGCGCAAACGAAATTTAGAAATTTTTTCTCTGATAGGTATGTAATCGGCATTTAAAAAAAAATCGTGTTCAAATTTCAGCCGATTCAACTGAGCTGATCCTGGCGGATTTGTATAATCAGCCATTTGTTCAGCCCGTAAACACCGTTAACAGTTGGATTCAGCCAAAACAGTCAACGCTTCCGTTCAAACTGTAGCTTGCCGCTGTATTAGAAGGCCACCCGTCAATTCGTCTTTGACCGATATTCAAAAATAATATTGAGTGAAACACAAGCGATAGGAAGGAAATAGTGTAGAAGAAGTGTCAAAAGGACGAAGATGAGACCGGCGTCTGTGGAAGAGCAGCAGCCGAAGAGGGCGCTCAGGAGAAGACGGGCCGAGTCGGTACACCTGCCCCCAAGGGAAGCGCCGCCGCAGCGACTTCGCAGAAGCGCCACCGTCACTGCCGCCCACGACGACGGACGGAGAAGGCGACGGCGACAGCGACTGCGCCCCACCGACGAGACGAGGAGGAGAGAAGGGGACGATTGGGAAGGGAGAGAAGAGCCCGCTGCCACCTCTGCAGCCGACGACGGCGAGCGAAGGCGACGTCGACGGCGCCCCCTTGCGACAGCAGCAGCCGCGGCCTCGACAAGCTCGGGAATCGTGCCGGCGCCTCTGCAGCCCCCGCATCCCATCGAACCGCCGCTACCGCTACAGAGGTCGGCGAACGTGGGGGCAGTCTCGCCGACCCTGTCGCAGGCGACGACGACGTCGAGCTCGCAGACAACCTGCCGCATCTGTTGCTACGCCGAGAGACGCGACGTGAAGAGAAGCAGCGAGAACCGCCTGATCCGACCCTGCCGCTGCGCCGGCACTCTGGGCGCCGTCCACCCCGTCTGCCTAGGGTGTGGATGGGTCAGCTCAGGGTGAGTGGGGGTGTGAGTATTATCAAGGAGTGTTGAGTCAACCGTTGTGCAGAGTCAAATTTGTGTTGCAAGGCACCGGGAATGCCAGTATTGCTGTATGTTATGGCATTTTCTACCACTGCTGCTCTACACCTCTCAACAGTCAGTACAGTACAGTATAAACGCCAGGTGGTACCAGTACAGGACAAACGCCAGTATTTATCAGCACTAGAAACAGCAAAATATACAAGTCGGCGAGTTCAGCAATGGTGGCATTGGATGTATCACACTGATTGGCACACGCGAGTCAACAATGCTAGCCTTTCTGGGCAACTCCCAACAATACCAGCATTTATACGGTCAAACAGAGTGCCAAATCCCTCCAGTCCAAGAGTACACATCAATGCTACCATTGTTTACATGGCCGATAAGAATGCAAGTATTAATAATACCAATACAGCAATGCACGGGGTAGAGGTTTCGGTCTCAATTAAATGCCAGCATTTGGTATAGGTCACAAAACCCCACAGTAACAAATGCCAATATAGATGCCAACATGCATAACGCTGCATTGAAGGACAGCATTGATTGGGGGCACCTAATAAACACCAGCATTGATATCAGTCGAAAGGCAAGCATTGTTTGCATTGATTGGCACAGCCGGTCAATGTTGGCATTGTTGGACACACATTATATACATTTATATAAATGCCATCATTGATAGTCAAGCCGTAGGCTCACTTCGAGCGACAGTTTGACGACCCTGATAAATACCAGTATGGATAACAAACGAATATGAACCATGCCAGCCTTCTTGTCATACTGTAGTTAAATGCCAGCATTGTTATGAGCGTTGTGATCAATGCCCAGCATGAAATGGCACCCGCCGAAAAAGGCGGCCGCCAAAAAATCCCGGTCCCCAATGGGCTAACTTGAATGTACACTGACTCAATTGCACGACAAAACTGAATAGTAACAAAACTAGTAATGACCCTCCCCCCCCCCCCCCCCCCCCCGTCCGGCCGATTGGTGCTTCTTGTTACCAACATGGGCAAGCTGGTGGCTGTGAAGAGTGAAACCTACCCAACACTGCGCCGGCGCCATTTGGCCTGCCGACTTCCATTGGAGGCAATTTTTGGAAGGTTCCACCGCTTGGGTCGTCGATCCATTGGTATGCGACGGCTGCATATGGGTCGATGGCCACAAACCCATTGCGCCACCCGCCCGCAATGCAGGCACGAGGATTGTTCGAGGCGAGAGAGTCCGGCAAACGATGTTTCCACACATCGAGCTTCAGAGTCACAGGATCAAACTCCAGAACTCGATTGGCGTTGATATAGCTGCCTTCCTGGCCTCCGATAATTAGAATACGTGATCCTGAAGAGTGCTGATTTTGTGTAACCGAAACCGAACTGCCTACTTGCAGAAGCTACGGTGGTTGGGCACCGATCCTAGCACCAACTACAAGCAACCAGCCGAGAAACGATTATGCTACCTCAATCACTGGCCTCGCAAGGATGGAACCGACACCGCTCTTCTCCAGTGAAAGAGGCCTTCCTTCTGATCTTCTGTGAATAGCCACAACCGTTGACGCCACTGTAGTTGTTACCTATTTATGTTCCTAGCCTTAGAAGTCCTAAGCGTCCGCGTTACACTGCAACTCTGGACAGCGAGTTCAAGCGAGCACTTTTATCCGAGACCAAAGGCTGGTCCGACGCACGCAAAGGCAACTACCTACCGACGGAGCAAGTGTAGTCGTGCTCACTCCAAATCGGGCGGGAAACACGACAGACGCCGCTGCCAACCACCAATTGTTGACAGCGCCACGATACGCATGTAGCGGAAATCACGTGGCGATACACTCGCTTACACTACACACTAGCCAAACAAAGAGTCGACGTCGCTACAGTAATCGCATCAAATAGCGGCGACGGCGACGGCCGATGTAGGCAGGATTCGCTCGCACTCCATCCTCCCACATCTCCGGCTCGGCTAGACGAAGCGGGCCCTCCCGCTTGCACAGGTAGCTCGGCAACAACAGCAGCGCGCACACTCTAGCCCGACTCCCAGACACCAAGGGCCTGTTCGAAATGGAGCAGCAAATTCGTTGTATGTGGCGCTTAGGTTCGTATTGCTGTGAGGGGAATCTTTGCTCATGCCTCTTTGACAGTTGCTTCATTTGTGCAGAAGTAGGATTGTGACCAAAGAAGCAGATCATTGGAGAAAATCCAACTGAAGCTTTTCTCAAGGAGGCACAAAGCGCTACTGTCAAAGTATTGTGCTGTTCCATTGGTTACTGTTGTTCGTCCAGCACACATAGGTTGGAATAGGCGATTGTCAGCCGTCTGTAGCGTTGCTTACGCACAATAATTTTTAGTTTGCTTACCTATTTTGCTTTTTCTTTCGCTGTCTTTGGTTCTTCCGTTCTGTTCAACGGCTAGCTGTAAGCCTGCAACGAACAGTTCAGTTCTTTCTTTTGGTTGTATTCAGCTTTTGATGTGTTTCTTACAGTCTCGGTTGGCTCAGTTCTTTCGGTTACTTCGTTGCTTCAGTTGTTCTTCGTTTCCAACTCGGTTGATTTTGCAGTGACATGATTTCTCAGCCTTCGGATCTCGATCCTACTCTCGGTTTCTGTTTTGCGTTTCCTTAGTATCTCTTCTGTTCTTCTGCTCCTGGTTATGTTTGTGTTCTAAGTTTCCTTGTTAGGGATCATATAATCTAAATTTTCATCGAGTTCATATTTCTTCGTCTTCCGTTTCTTTCTTTAGTTTCTTTGTTCGTTCTCTTCGAATCGGCTGACTCTCCTCTATTTGACCGCATGCGTGGCCGTCGCAGCGCATAATATTCCAGATATTGTTAGTGGTACTGTTGGCTCGGTTGTTGTTATTGTTGTCGCTGTCACATGGAGTACGTACCGCGGAAGAAGAAATTTGTTGAGAGGATACAAGTTGTAGTGCACGGCACAACCATCGGCCAACAAAAGTTCTATCGCACCTTATTTGTGGATTACTTGGTTCCAACGATGCTCAGGCGGTTTGTATCACCGTATCTATTGCAGCGATCTCAAGAAACGGCAAATGGGTGAGGGGGGGGGTTGTTCCTAGGTATACGTAGATTGTTGCTGCCGCATGTGACGGGTTTGACGATGGATGCATTCTTAGGAGGATGGCTGCAGGCAAGAAATAGGACAAGTGTTGTCGCGGCGGTGGATTATCGCTTCTTTTGTTACTGCTGGTGGGCGACGCGACGACAAGTCGGCTTTGAATGAGTGAGAAGTCGCCCTGCCGCCTGCCGAGTTAACCCCTTATTCACACCGAGAGTGATGGCCACTTCATTAACTGAATAACATCGTAGCGAACACACGGAGTCAGTGATCATTCACACGCTGTCAGAAATCAATTCCCACTATCGATTGCCGAAAATCTCAGCCAGCGCATGCTATTTACATTTCCAGTCCGAAAGAGTTACTCTGGGCCAAGAGTTAAGGCAGGGCCCCCTCGGCAAGCGCCTATCGCGTGTCATGATGGATTCGGATCCAGGTCAGTCGTGGCGTCCCACGTTTCTGACTCTGAGTCACTTCTGAAGAGGCCAATTGGAGAATTTTGTTTTTGAAATGGTGTCAGATTCAACAGAAGTCACTTTTGCCGACGCCAGTTCATGACATGTGACGTCTGAAAACTAATGGACCTCTTGAAAGCGGTCCATCTTGGACTGCTGACGTGCCTTTGTCGGTCCACTGCGAGAAGCCACTGGGTGGACTACAGTCACCGCTATTCATTTGTGAGCTATACGTCCTGTCTCCTGCTCTGTTTTGCGAGATAATAAGCTAGGGTAAAAACTTGGTGACTTACTAGGGTGTACCCGTGGCCGCGCCCGTCCACCCATCCAATCAAGTGGAACAGCGGGCTCCAGTCATTTCCCAGCCACGAACCCTGTACCACTTCGGTTTCCCCATATCCTCGCTGAAGAAGCCTCCAAGGAGCGGCGTCTTCGTTGGAGAGTCGGCCGACATCCCTCGCTGGCAGGACACCTGGCAGAGTGTGCGCTTCGAGTCGACTGAGACGCCCATTCATCGGCACTTCAACCGGCCGCCAAGTGGCTTCGCGTCTGAAGATAGCTCTGATCATGCAGGAGCGCTGCCAATCCACGATGGCAGTCGTGACGAGACTTCAGATGTTGCAGTGCCCGAGCAGTGGCAGCCCATTCTACACCAATGGGAGTTTAGCAAGAAGACGGACAATCGGCCCCCCGTAAAGCATGCTCCAGACCACAACCCCAGTGACACCCCAAAAGTCAACGAAGTTGAACATCCAACAGCAGCTTTCGATTCTCAACTCCGAGAGCCGCCGCGTCTGCCGAGCCGCCAGTTGAATATATCTTCCCGGACGGTTGAAGTCAGCCCCACTCCTTCCGCCCATTTGATCCGCTCAGAACCTACCAATCTGCGACCCTTGCAAGCTGCAACCGGACCAATTGTGAGAGTGCCAAATCAGAACCAGTTTCCCCCATTGCCTGAATTGGGCAGAAATGTGCAAGCGCCTATCTCAAGAAGGCAAAGCCCGTCATTTCGTGCGGGGAATAGCGTTGCGGGACACAGAACTCCATTTAGTGGTTCGGAGCAGATCTTGGAACCTCACAGACCGGCGGTACCGCGTCTCGCGCCTCGGCTTCCCCTCCTTTCCAACTCGATCGAATCCAACCGTGGCGACTTCCAACCTACTCCGACCTCGTTCACGAATCCACCGCCGATTATTAGATTCGGCAATCGCCTGCCGCCGGGCAGAACTGGCACTGGAGCGAACAGCGGTCACGCCGTCTTCGGAGCGGCTTTCCAACCGGTCGCAGGCAATTCGCTCTCCAGCAGTAGACTCTTCCCGTCAGTCCCGAAGCCGCCCACTTGCAGCTCGAACAGCATAAGTCGGGGCCAGTGCAAGTACGGTGAGTCGACAGTCCGTTAATTCGGAGTTCCCCAGATTTCTTGAGCAGCGAAGAGAATTTAGCTTACCGTAAAAACTCCAAGCGACCTGGTCGCTTATTATTTCAACCACCCCTCTAGGGGGGGTCGCTTATTGGAGTGGGGTCGCTTATTGGAGGGGGGTCGCTTATTGTTCAATGCCAGTCTGAGTCGTCACCTCAGCATGGAATTATGCAATTTCGTGCATTGAAACCTGCATGATTGTGTGTTTTGGCTAACAAAACTTTAAAATAGAAACAGAAATCAATGACGAGCATGGCTTCACTTTCACTTCTGAAGTTTGGTGTGCTATAATGGGAGGAACAGTGACTTATTAAGGAGTGTCGAACAGATTTTGACAGAAAATGGGGTCGCTTATTGGAGGGGGGGGCCGCTTATTATTTCAAACCTCCCTCCAGGGGGGTCGCTTATTGGAGTGGGGTCGCTTATTGGAGTGGGGTCGCTTATTGGAGGGGGGTCGCTTATTGGAGGTTTTACGGTATGTCAATCATGTTCAGACAGCGGTCAGTTCACGGTACAACCCAACTGCGCGCTCTCCAACGCCGTGATGTTCAGTCGCACGAGCGGCATTGGTTGCGACCAGTGTTTGGAGAAGTGCGCCAACTTTCGCAGCGTCGGAGGCGTACGGTGGAAATGTCGAGCGGTCACATATGATCATAGACTTTTGATGTGCGACCTGTTTGCCGTCAAGGCGAGCGCCTTGTCGCCATACCTTTTGAAACCCGTTCAAGGAAGGGATTACTTCGTGTAAGTTGCATCAGGTGACGAATAGACAACAACAACAACAACAACAACAACAACAACAACAACAACAACAACAACAACAACAACAACAACAACAACAACAACAACAACAACAACAACAACAACAACAACAACAACAACAACAACAACAACAACAACAACAACAACAACAACAACAACAACAACAACAACAACAACAACAACAACAACAACAACAACAACAACAACAACAACAACAACAACAACAACAACAACAACAACAACAACAACAACAACAACAACAACAACACCACAACGACGACCACGACGACGACCACAACAACAACAACAACAACAACAACAACAACAACAACAACAACAACAACAACAACAACAACAACAACAACAACAACAACAACAACAACAACAACAACAACAACAACAACAACAACAACAACAACAACAACAACAACAACAACAACAACAACAACCCCCAACGACCACGCCAACAACAACAACAACAACAACAACAACAACAACAACAACAACAACAACAACAACAACAACAACAACAACAACAACAACAACAACAACAACAACAACAACAACAACAACAACAACAACAACAACAACAGCAGCAGCAGCAGCAGCAGCAGCAGCAGCAACAACAACAACAACAACAACAACAACAACAACAACAACAACAACAACAACAACAACAACAACAACAACAACAACAACAACAACAACAACGACGACAACAACAACAACGACGACAATTTTTTTGGCGTTCTAGGTTGAATCCTAGGTTTGAAGTTCGGAAGAAACAAGTCAAATCAAACAGTCGCAAGCGAAAGCAACTTCGAGTCATTACGACAACTCCGAAAACAACGACAACGACAATCACTACGACGACGACGACGACGACGACAACCGCAACAACCACAACAACAACGGCGTCACCAACGACCCTGCGTATTACAACAACAGCTTTTCTACGGAGATTCACCTTCCCAAAAGCGACAATAAACCCAACAAATTTCACTACAGTATCTCCAGCGCTGGCCTTGAAAGAACCGCTCGACAGCCGTCCAGGTTGGGATTTGCGCCCACCGTCGTGTAAGTGGCGTTAATCACAATAAACACATACACTGATCAGATTCTTTCAACACAGTCTGCAAGTCGACGGAGACTCCAAGATACGGGAAGTACTACGACTCCGCCTTGCGATTGTCAGACAACGGCGTGGTTGCGCTCATTGAATCGGCCTCTAGCGAAGAAGGCTGCGCCGAAGCCTGCAGCGATAACCTGGTGAAATCACTGGGGCGAAATGCAATAGTGGAAGAGATTGTAGACTTAATTGTTATGTTGCAGGGCGTGTCGTGCAGATCATTCGAATTCGGCGAGTCTAATATTTGTGTATTGTCAAGTAGAAAAGCAACGAACGCTGCGGGTAGCCGTACCGCTCTGGAACAGAGGCCGGGATCGGCCTACTATGAAAAGATCTGTCTGCCCAGTAAGAGGATGTGTTTAGGATTTGTTTCTCCGGTCATGAATCTAACATTTCTATATTTAAGGAGACATGGCATTGGCCACAAGTTCAATTTTCACTGTGGTTCCCAATTTCGTGCTCATCGGTCACGTCCAAGCCGTCGTCGACGCCAGAAGCTTGAAGGAATGCCAGCTTCGCTGTTTAGGCTTCACGAAGTTCGAATGTCTCAGTGCCATGTTCTACCCTCGAGTGAGTTGACGTTGTCTGTGTACAACCGAATGAAATTGCGTGAATAAAATTGTAGAAATAAAGAAAGGCACAATTTTAACGTCTAAATGCGTGAAACAAAGCAGTATTATCAACAGTACTAAATTAAAATGAATTAAGTTGAATTCAATGGAATAAAGCAAGAGAGCAAAACATATAATTAGTAACATTGAATTAAAATAAATTAAATTGAACAACAGTGAAATACACTGTCAAAACATGGAACCAAAGAAAACAAATCATCGAGAGCTCTTCCTGTCTCAGGAGGCAGACCAGAACTGCCTGCTGAACAGCGCCTCGCGGGAGTCTGCGCCCGAGAGCTTCGTCCCAGAAAGCGCCGGCGTCGTCATGGTCTACAGTGACGTGGGCAGATTCGGTCGACGCTTCAGCCGACTGCGCGCCGCCAAGAGAACCAGACTCGAGAGGTCGAATGGAGGAAAATTCGCGTCCACTGCAATAATATTATCATCTAGTCACATTCAGACGGCCCCATTGAGCTTTTCCCACAATGTGCCAAAGAAGCGCTGGACCAGGTGGCACAAGTGTTCGCAAAGCACCTCGGGGCTACCAGTACCGCTATCTTCGATGCAAAGAGAAGGACGTCAGGGCGATGTCCCCGGCAGACGACGAAGTGTCCCATTGAGAAAGCAGACCGTAAACATCTTCTAATTAGCCCACTCTCCACTTCATTCATTGGGGAACAAAGAACCCGGACGTGACAGGCGGAAGGGGCAGAGGCGAGGGGAGGGGTCTGAGTAGGGCAGCTAAACTCGTAAAATCGCCCCCGCGAATACGTAACTGTTCGTCTACTTTTGGTTCATTTACGTATTGCTTACAGGAATACTTGTAACAAACCAAAGTCTGCAGTTTTCATCGCGTTTTGGTTACTGTAGCCCTCTCGTTGACCTTTTGAAACTTTTTATTGTCGGATTCTTGCTCAGGAGGTCGAGCGCTTCATTTTGATATGCGATTCGACTAGGTTCGATGAAGTTTTGACTTTTCGCGTACATTACTTCGGGATACTGTAGCGCGCAATTCTTAAAACTTGTTATTATTTCGACGTCACAGTTGGCGAGAGTAGTCCCAGGGCTACTGGCCGATGTGTCGAACTCAACTCAGCGACGTCAGACAAGCGAGTTATTAAGCCCGAAGCAAGCGTGTCGCTTCCAGTTTTCGACGCGTTTTGGATACTGTAGCTCTCTAGTTAAACTTTTAAAACTTTTTTTTGTCGGATTCGTGCTCAGGAGCTCGAGCGCTCTACTTTGATATGCGATTTGACTAGCTTCGGTCAACTTTTGTCTTAAAATGGACCCCACTTTGGGATACTGCAGCGCGCGAGTTTGAAAATTTATTCCAGTTTTGAACACTCAGATGGCGAGAGTAGTCCGAGGGCTACCCGTCGATGTGTCGAACTCAACACTGCGACGTCAGACAAGCGAGTTATTAAGCCCGAAGCAAGCGTGTCGTTTCCAGTTTTCGACGCGTTTTGGTTACTGTAGCTCTCTGTTTCAACTTTTGAAACTTTTTGTTGTCGGATTCGTGCTCAGGAGCTCGAGCGCTTCACTTTGATATGCGATTTGACTAGCTTCGGTCAACTTTTGTCTTAAAATGGACCCCACTTTGGGATACTGTAGCGCGCGAGTTTGAAAACTTATTTTTGGTTTGACTACTCAGGTGGCTAGAGGAGTCCGCGGGCTACTCGATGATGTCTCAAACTCCACCCTACGACGTCGGACGAGCGAGTTATTAAGCCCGAAGCGAGCGTGACCCACGTACGTACGCACGTACGCACGTACGCACGTACGCACGTACGCACGCCGAGCTCTTGATAGGGTTCGCTCGGCTGAGGCCGAGCGAAAAAATTGCAGGGACGTGTGAGTTATAGCCGATGCAAATGGTGCGCTTTTACTGGGACACCCTGTATTTAGCGGAGGTTGGGGGGGGGGGGGGGGGGGGGGGGGGGGAAGCAACGGAGTACAGTACAGTGGTGACACCTTGCCGAGTTCGTTGTCAAAGACGCTAAGTGTGGATTTGAAGTCGCATTTCTGAAGAAATTCTTTCACTAAGGCAGCGCAGAGCAGGCCTGAAGCGGTCACACATTCCATAACGTCGTTGGAGTGACTTCTAACGAAATTTACCTTGATCCGTACTAACGAAGATCGCTGCCTGCTCGTTCAGCATTGGCGAGAATTTCTGAAAAGAGGTGAACTTTGAAACCTAGAGGTCGTTGAATTTTCCTTCTTATCAGCAAGGTTTAAGGTTGTTTGAGCAATTTTTAAACAATAAATTATTGAACTCACTTTCAACTTCTCCTGGCTGTCAAACGCCAGAAAGATTGCCGCTCTCAGCTGCGCCTAAAGTACAATACATCTAGCCTAGTCACACTTCACAAGTAGAGTGGTACTCATTGACGTCAAGCACAGAGCACAGGATAGCTTTTCCTAACATTTGTAAGATATTTTACACAAAATTACTCGTATTTTTGGCATCGTTCCGTTTCGCTCGAGCTCGGCGAGTAAAAGCTCTTTCAACTCCAGCTCCTCCTCCTCTTCGTGACATTCGCTCATTGCTGGCGATCAAAATTACTACCTCTAACGTCTATTTTGTCGGGTTTACAGCAGCGCCACCATTTTAGTTTTGGTGGCCCACTTTATTTTCTTTTCTCACATACTTTCCGCTATATACTACCGCCAATGTAATGAGGTGGCCTAGCGTTCGTCTTGCGTTACCGCGAATCGTGTTGCCATGGGAACAGCACACAATGGAATTTATGCAACAAAATGCGTTGGGTTGGGTTCTCTAATCAAAATGTGCACGACTAGAGGGATAAACGTAACAGCTACGTATAAGCCAGCATTCTATATGATATTTTATGTAAAATGCCTAAAGGCAGAAAGGGGAATATGTTCCAAGCATGAAGCATGTAAAAGTAAGAGTATTAAACGATATTCCTATGGTGTAGCAAATGCGGCGCTTTGCGCCGCCCACCCAGTTGTTAACGAAAGAATAGTACCAGTATTGATAGAAAGAAAGCATTTTCGACTACAATCTTCCACACAAACTGCGCAAAGGTCACAACGACACGCTAGGATGTGCCGAATATGTTACCGCGTGTCGTTGTGACCTTTGCGCAGTTTGTGTGGATGATTTTAGTCGAAAATGCTTTCTTTCAATCAATACTGGTACCTACTATTCTTTCGTTAACAACTGGGTGGGCGGCGCAATGCGCCGCATTTGAAACACCATAGGAATATCGTTTAATACTCTTACTTTTACATGCTTCATGCTTGGAACATGTTCCCCTTTCTGCCTTTAGGCATTTTACATAAAATACTCTTACTTTTTATTGGCGGAGCCAATCAACCCACTTTACCGATGTAGTTAAGCCACCTTGAGACACGACTGTAGAGGCTCTCGTACGAGTTAGACTCATTTGGGTAACGTACGGGACGAGCAGGGCAATTTGGTAACACGCATGCAGGGCCTCCTGAACGAGCGGGGGCACTTTGAGGCACGCACAACACGAGCGAGTAGAACAATTTTGCGACACGTATGCGGGGTCTCCTGAGCGAGCGGAGACACTTTGAGGCACGCACAAAACGAACAGGACAATTTTGGGACACCTATGCAGGGCCTCCTGAACGAGCGGGGACACTTTGAGGCACGCACAAAACTTAACAGGACAATTTTGGGACACCTATGCAGGGCCTCCTGAACGAGCGGGGGCACTTTGAGGCACGCACAAAGCGAACAGGACAATTATGGGACACCTATGCAGGGCCTCCTGAACGAGCGGGGGCACTTTGAGGCACGCACAAAACTTAACAGGACAATTGTGGGACACCTATGCAGGGCCTCCTGAACGAGCGGGGGCACTTTGAGGCACGCACAAAACTTAACAGGACAATTTTGGGACACCTATGCAGGGCCTCCTGAACGAGCGGGGGCACTTTGAGGCACGCACAAAACTTAACAGGACAATTTTGGGACACCTATGCAGGGCCTCCTGAACGAGCGGGGGCACTTTGAGGCACGCACAAGACTTAACAGGACAATTTTGGGACACCTATGCAGGGCCTCCTGAACGAGCGGGGGCACTTTTGAGGCACGCACAAAACTTAACAGGACAATTTTGGGGCACCTATGCAGGGCCTCCTGAACGAGCGGGGGCACTTTGAGGCACGCACAAAACTTAACAGGACAATTTTGGGACACGTTTGCAGGGCCTCCTGAATGAGCGGGGGCACTTTGAGGCACGTACCAAATGAGTAGGACAATTTTGGGACACGTTTGCAGGGCCTCCTGAACGAGCGGGGGCACTTTGAGGCACGTACAAAATAAGTAGGACAATTTTGGGACACGTTTGCAGGGCCTCCTGTACGAGCGGGGGCACTTTGAGGCACGTACAAAACGAGTAGGACAATTTTGGGACACGTTTGCAGGGCCTCCTGAATGAGCGGGGGCACTTTGAGGCACGTACAAAATGAGTAGGACAATTTTGGGACACGTTTGCAGGGCCTCCTGAATGAGCGGGGGCACTTTGAGGCACGTACAAAATGAGTAGGACAATTTTGGGACACGTTTGCAGGGCCTCCTGTACGAGCGGGGGCACTTTGAGGCACGTACAAAACGAGTAGGACAATTTTGGGACACGTTTGCAGGGCCTCCTGAATGAGCGGGGGCACTTTGAGGCACGTACCAAATGAGTAGGGCAATTTTGGGACACGTTTGCAGGGCCTCCTCAACGAGCGGGGGCACTTTGAGGCACGTACAAAATAAGTAGGACAATTTTGTGACACGTTTGCAGGGCCTCCTGTACGAGCGGGGGCACTTTGAGGCACGTACAAAATGAGTAGGACAATTTTGGGGCACGTTTGCAGGGCCTCCTGAACGAGCGGGGGCACTTTGAGGCACGTACAAAATGAGTAGGACAATTTTGGGACACGTTTGCAGGGCCTCCTGAACGAGCGGGGGCACTTTGAGGCACGTACAAAATGAGTAGGACAATTTTGGGACACGTTTGCAGGGCCTCCTGAACGAGCGGGGGCACTTTGAGGCACGTACAAAATGAGTAGGACAATTTTGGGACACGTTTGCAGGGCCTCCTGTACGAGCGGGGGCACTTTGAGGCACGTACAAAATGAGTAGGACAATTTTGGGGCACGTTTGCAGGGCCTCCTGAACGAGCGGGGGCACTTTGAGGCACGTACAAAATGAGTAGGACAATTTTGGGACACGTTTGCAGGGCCTCCTGAACGAGCGGGGGCACTTTGAGGCACGTACAAAATGAGTAGGACAATTTTGGGACACGTTTGCAGGGCCTCCTGAACGAGCGGGGGCACTTTGAGGCACGTACAAAATGAGTAGGACAATTTTGGGACACGTTTGCAGGGCCTCCTGAACGAGCGGGGGCACTTTGAGGCACGTACAAAATGAGTAGGACAATTTTGGGACACGTTTGCAGGGCCTCCTGTACGAGCGGGGGCACTTTGAGGCACGTACAAAATGAGTAGGACAATTTTGGGACACGTTTGCAGGGGCTCCTGGACGGGGGGGGGGGGGGGGGACGCTTAGATGCTGCAATGCACGCGCACAACCGGGGGGGGGGCAACAAAATAAGGCGGACTCGACGAGATGCTGATCATGGGGGACGTTAGAGCGTGATCTGGAGAAGAAGAAGGAGAAGACGACGAAGAATTCACCCCCCGCCGTTGGGACAAGAAACGCGCCGCGATCCTTTTTGCGCCTGTAACTTTCGCTAC
>JASAMZ010000788.1:0-22176 GCA_030248115.1 Linhomoeus sp. GSCO2_2 | reverse complement strand
AGCAGTGTCATCAAATATGCATTCAATCCAATCCCTAATTCTCTCTTCATAAAAAGATCATGCTGCTGACTGGCCACCAGACTGACTATCAATTGAACATTGCTGGACAACCTTGAGGCTTTCAAGCACTGTCATCAGATAAGCGTTCAATCCAATCCCTAATTGTTTCTTCGTAAAAAGCTCATGCAGCTAACTGGCCACCAGACTGACTATCAATTGAACATTGCTGGACAACCTTGAGGCTCTCAAGCAGTGTCATCAAATAAGTGTTCAATCCAATCCCTAATTGTCTCTTCATAAAAGCTCATGCTGCTGACTGGCCACCAGACTGACTACCAATTGAACATTGCTTGACAACCTTGAGGCTCTCAAGCAGTGTCATCAAATAAGCGTTCAATCAAATCCCTAATTGTCTCTTAATAAATAGCTCATGCTGCTGGTTGGCCACCAGACTGACTATCAATTGAACATTGCTGGACAACCTTGATGCTCTCAAGCAGTGTCATCAAATAAGCGTTCAATCAAATCCCTAATTGTCTCTTCATAAAAAGCTCATGCTGCTGACTGGCCACTAGAGTTCATGATTTGCGTATTGTCGGGATCGGGATCGGGACTGGCCTATGGTGATCGGGACAACCTGCGGGATCAGGATTGGCGTTTTTCAAGCAGTGGGGGTTGGGGTCGGGGATTTCTGTTTTTTCATTTTTTGGATTGGGGTTTGGGTTTTGGTTTTCGGTTTTTCATTCAAATACGAAAATAGGGCCAGCATTGCAATCCAATTTATGTACAGGTCCCTAATATCTCTCTACAAACAACGCAGGAACGCTTAAAACTGGCGTTTCGCACTACTAGCAATCCTTAGAATAGCCAGAATACTCAAATTATTGACAAAATTAGCCAATTTCATGCCTATTTTGGAGACGCGGGATCCCGTTTTCTGAAATTCCCAATCGGGATCGGGATTGGCGTTTCTCAAAGTGTGGGATCGGGATCGGGATTGTGATTGCGATTTTTGAATTTGCGGGATCGGGATCAGGATCGGGACTGGGAAAATGGGTTGGGATCCCGTTTCGGGATCCCGTTTTCAGGATCCCGCACGAACTCTACTGGCCACCAGACTGACTATCAATTGAACATTGCAGTGTCATCAAATAAGCGTTCTATCAAATCCCTAATTTTCTCTTCATAAAAAGCTCATGCTGCTGACTGGCCACCAGACTGACTATCAATTGAACATTGCTGGACAACCTTGAGGCTTTCAAGCAGTGTCATCAGATAAGCGTTCAATCCAATCCCTAATTGTGTCTTCATAAAAAGCTCATGCTGCTGACTGGCCACCAGACTGACTATCAATTGAACATTGCTGGACAACCTTGAGGCTCTCAGGCAGTGTCAACAAATAAGCGTTCAATCCAATCCCTAATTGTCTCTTCATAAAATGCGCATGCTGCTGACTGGCCACCTGACTGACTATCAATTGAACATTGCTGGACAACCTTGAGGCTCTCAAGCAGTGTCATCAAATAAGCATTCAATCAAATCCCTAATTGTCTCTTCATAAAAGGCTCATGCTGCTGACTGGCCACCAGACTGACTATCAATTGAACATTGCTGGACAACCTTGAGGCTTTCAAGCACTGTCATCAGATAAGCGTTCAATCCAATCCCTAATTGTTTCTTCATAAAAAGCTCATGCTGCTGACTGGCCACCAGACTGACTATCAATTGAACATTGCTGGACAACCTTGAGGCTCTCAAGCAGTGTCATCAAATAAGTGTTCAATCCAATCCCTAATTGTCTCTTCATAAAAGCTCATGCTGCTGACTGGCCACCAGACTGACTACCAATTGAACATTGCTGGACAACCTTGAGGCTCTCAAGCAGTGTCATCAAATAAGCATTCAATCCAATCCCTAATTGTCTCTTCATAAAAAGCTCATGCTGCTGACTGGCCACTAGAGTTCGTGATTTGCGTATTGTCGGGATCGGGATCGGGATCGGGACTGGCCTATGGTGATCGGGGTCGGGATCAGGATTGGCGTTTTTCAAAGTGCGGGATCGGGATCGGGACTGGGATTTCAATTTTTGAATTTGCGGGATCGGGATTGGGATTGGGATTTTCAATTTTCGAAAAATCGGGACTGAAAATAGGGCCAGCTTTGCTATATTTATGTACAAGGTCACAATATCACCTACAAACAACGCAGGAACGCTTAAAACTGGCGTTTCGCACTACTAGCAATCCTTAGAATAGCCAGAATACTCAAATTATTGACAAAATTAGCCAATTTCATGCCTATTTTGGAGACGCGGGATCCCGTTTGTCATCAAATTACCAGTCGGGATTGGGATTGGCGTTTCTCAAAAGCTCATGTGCGATCGGGATCGGGATTGTGATTTCGATTTTTGAATTTGCGGGATCGGGATCAGGATCTCGACCGTGGGAAAATAGGCTTATGGATGCTTCGAAAGGATCCCGTTCTCTTGGGCATCCCGTTTTCAGGATCCCGCACGAACTCTACTGGCCACCAGACTGACTATCAATTGAACATTGCAGTGTCATCAAATAAGCGTTCAATCAAATCCCTAATTTTCTTTTCATAAAAAGCTCATGCTGCTGACTGGCCACCAGACTGACTATCAATTGAACATTGCTGGACAACCTTGAGGCTTTCAAGCAGTGTCATCAGATAAGCGTTCCAATCCAATCTCTAATTGTCTCTTCATAAAAAGCTCATGCTGCTGACTGGTCACCTGACTGACTATCAATTGAACATTGCTGGACAACCTTGAGGCTCTCAGGCAGTGTCATGGGGGGGGGGGGGGGCAAATAAGCGTTCAATCCAATCCCTAATTCTCTCTTCATAAAATGCTCATGCTGCCGACTGGCCACCAGACTGACTATCAATTGAACATTGCTGGACAACCTTGAGGCTCTCAATGCTTTCCTCCCTTGTCTTTAGCTTTGCTGCTGCTGCGTGCTTTTTGCAGTGTCAACAAATAAGCTGGGGGCGCGGCCGCTGCTTTTGTTGCTGGGACTGGCTTGCTGTGTCGTGCGTTTCTCCTTTGTTTCTTTGCTTGCTGCCGCTGGCCCACTGCTGTGGATTGACTTGCTGGCACCTTGAGGCTCTGAGCAGTGTTAGAATGTGTTCAATCCAATCCCTAATTGTCTCTTCATAAAATGCGCATGCTGCTGACTGGCCACCTGACTGACTATCAATTGAACATTGCTGGACAACCTTGAGGCTCTCAAGCAGTGTCATCAAATTAGCGTTAAATCAAATCCCTAATTGTCTCTTCATAAAAAGCTCATCTGCGTTGGTTGTTGGTGTTGTTGTTTTTTTTGTTTTTGTTGTTTTTTGGTTGTGGTTGGGTTGGTGTTTGTTGTTTTTTTTTTGTGCTGTTGCTGGCCGCTGTGTTTGGTGTGGCTTGGGTTTGTTGTTTTTTTTTTTTGTGTGATAGGCCACCAGACTGACTATCAATTGAACAGTGCTGGACAACCTTGAGGCTCTCAACCAGTGTCATCAAATAAGCATTCAATCCAATCCCTAATTGGCTCTTCATAAAAAGATCATGCTGCTGACTGGCCACCTGACTGACTATCAATTGAACATTGCTGGACAACCTTGAGGCTCTCAGGCAGTGTCATCAAATAAGCGTTCAATCCAATCCCTAATTGTTTCTTCATAAAAAGCTCATGCTGCCGACTGGCCACCAGACTGACTATCAATTGAACATTGCTGGACAACCTTGAGGCTCTCAAGCAGTGTCATCAAATAAGATTTCAATCCAATCCCTAATTGTCTCTTCATAAAAGCTCATGCTGCTGACTGGCCACCTGCGGCTTGGGCTCTTTAGCGGGTCATCAAATAAGCGTTCAATCAATCCCTCATCTTATTCATAAACAGAAGCCCATGCTGCTGACTGGCCACCTGACTGACTATCAATTGAGCATTGCTGGACAACCTTGAGGCTCTCAAGCAGTGTCATCAAATAAGCATTCAATCCAATCCCTAATTCTCTCTTCATAAAAAGCTCATGCTGCTGACTGGCCACCAGACTGACTGTCAATTGAACAGTGCTGGACAACCTTGAGGCTCTCAACCAGTGTCATCAAATAAGCATTCAATCCAATCCCTAATTGGCTCTTCATAAAAAGATCATGCTGCTGACTGGCCACCTGACTGACTATCAATTGAGCATTGCTGGACAACCTTGAGGCTCTCAAGCAGTGTCATCAAATAAGCATTCAATCCAATCCCTAATTCTCTCTTCATAAAAAGCTCATGCTGCTGACTGGCCACCAGACTGACTGTCAATTGAACAGTAGCAATACGTAACTGAACGAAGAACATAGTAATGCGTATCGTGAACGGGGCAATATACTAGCTAGAAAGCGGCCCAAATACATGTTAAAACAACAAAAATAGCGCCGCAGGCGAAAATTTTTTGCAAATTTGGGTCGCTAGGGGGGGGGGTCGGTCTGGGGATTGGAGGTCGGGGGGGGGGGGGGGGGGTCGCCCTGAACGTCGTCAGGATCGGTCCGGGGTGGTGGGGGGGGGGGGGGTAACCCCCCCCAAACCCCCCCTAAAGGAACCTATGCCTGGCACTTCGTTTTGCGCATCTTTCTTTGGAGAAAGGGAAGGGCGCGCGTGCTTGCCACTCTGTCCGAGCGCGGTGCTTCGAGTCGCGAGCGCTACACAATGAATCGCGAGTGTCCGCGGTCGCCGCCGTCTCCCGAATCGAACTCGTGCTTCTTCTTGCAGGTCCCTTCACGGAGGTGGTGACGTCGGAGCTGTCTCTGACGAACCCTTCGGATCAGATGGTGGCCTTCAAGGTCAAGACCACCGCCCCCAGGCAGTACTGCGTCAGGCCCAACTCGGGACTGGTGCCGCCCAGCGAGACGGTCAAGGTCGCCGGTGGGTCGCTGCACTGCGCTTCTACGCAACTTTCAATTTGATTCGTCCATAATTTGGCCCTGAATGCAACGTGACCGATTTTGCCAAAAATGTTAATCGCCGCGCCGTTGCCTTATTAGCACTCCGACCCCAAAAGGGGCGGAGTGCTATAGTGGAGCTGACACCGACTAACTTTTTTGCCACTCACTTTCGTGCCTCATTTCTCATCCGATTTGGACGGGGTTTTTTTTAATCGATAGCTCTCGAGGGATAGTAGGGGTGCTCGGGCCTTCGTTTTTTTCGCGTGGTGGAAAAATTTTGAGAAAAATTCAAAAATTTGAATTTTTACTTACTGGGAGGGTGTTCACCCAGCTGGAATTTCTGGAATAGTGGGCCGATTTTGACGCCCGTTGGATATGTTATAGCCCTCGACGAGACGAACAGGGGAAAAAAATCCCGAGCCAATCGGCCGACGCGTTCTCGGGTTACGGTAGGCGAAAGCGATTTTTTGACAAAAATTTGCCTTTAAAAAATCCTAGTAAATCAGGGAGTTGTTGGATCGGGCCAGATATCTCCAATTGGCAAGATTAACATGTTCTCTTTCGCTTAAGACCAAAATCTCTGAAATCCGCCGCGGAAATCTTGAGTTCTGATTTGGCAACCGGTCTCCGTCGGGGGTCGAAAATTCCCATTTTTGACTTTCGGCCGTTTTAGCGCCCGATTGCGATGATTTATGGCCATATGGACTGCACCACGCGATTCCCCGTCGAAAACTGATCCGGAATCGATTTTCAAAAATATTTTTCGGCTACCGTACCCCGGCCGCGTCCAAAATTCGAATTTCCACCCGGGTGGTCAAAATCAATGTTGGAGTCGATCCCGGTGCTTTCGGGGTCGCTGATGCCGAATCTGGCGTTATTTTGGCGTTTTGGATCAAGATTGGCGAGTTTTGGTCGAAAATCGACCTACCGTAGCCCTACGTCGACGAAACTGGAAGTGTGGTAATTGTACGGTTGAAGTGTCGATCCTAGGGTATTTCGCGGCGAGGAACGCGAATTCGCTATTGGTTTCTCCATTTTGTGTCGATTTTGCCATCAAACAGCCACTTTCCTAATGCCGAAATTCAAATTAGAATGCAATTTTTACTGTACTCTCCTCAAACTATTTGCAACTTAAATTTGCGCGCGCATTCAAACTTCTGAATTGAAGGACAATGCAGTGTGGAAAGGCGGCGTGGTAAAGTAAGCATCTGCGCATGAACTGTCAATTCTTCCCGTCCAAAATGGCAAGGCGAGTTTGCGATTGGCGCAGCCCCGAATCTTAGCTGCCGGCTACTGGTTGAATCGAAGCGAAATGGCGCATTTTGGACTCAATTCGGCCTGGTCTACAGGATTTCGGTGGAGTTCTGCTGCGCGCCGGCAGGTGGAGGGAATACGCGTACTCTGAAACTCGCGCGCGGGCGGAATTTGTGGAGAACCTTTGGGCGGAAATCGGCCTTATTTCTCAAGATAAGTGAGTGGCGGTCTGCTTTCTCCCGTTCGGGTCGGAGTGCTTCACTGCAGGCTCTCCTGCACGTTTCCCTTGTCTTTCGCTCCTGTCTGGGAGTTTCGCTTCGTGTGCATTTTTGAGTTCAAAGTCTCGAAGTCATGAGTTAGCGCTTCCGTTGCAGTGATGCTGCAGCCGGTGGACGCGCTGTCGGAGTCGTCGCAGCCGAGCAAGCACAAGTTCATGGTGCAGACGGCCTTCGTTCCCGAGGGAGAGACCTCGCTAGAGAACATCGTAAGTGCGCACTTTTGATTGGTGACTGGATGCCGACTGATTACTAGAGTGTACACTTTTGAGTCAGAGTGAGTATTTGCCTAAGCTCCTGTGCGCAACACGTACGGGAGATGCCCTCGTGGCAAACACCTCTGTCCTGTTATAGCATATGATGACTCCAAAGGCACATTTCGCTGTAAGTGCTACTCTGTTGTGGTGGGTAACATGGACATCCTAAACGAATAACCGAGAAAGCAACCGAGCAACCTAACAGACGGTTACGGCCACCCCTACCCAAATGGTCGGTGATCCAAAGTGCAGGCATGCATAGGTGCCGCCTGCGGGGGGCAGGGGGGCTCAAACAAGCCCCCCCCCCCCACCTGGAAAGGTCGAAGTGAACGGCCGATTTCGTCAATCCCCCCTGGCCGCGAAATTTTCACTGAAAATGGTAGTTTTGCGCTAAAATTTTCTCCTGCGGCGCTATTTTTGAGGGGTTTACCCTTGTTTTTGGCATATTGGCCCTCAAAAGTCGCTGAAAACGCGTTTTAGGCTAAAATATAGCCATGTTTGTGTATTTCCTTAGCATTTTCTTAGGAAGCGAAAAAGTGAATTCGAAACCGGAATTCCGGTTTGCCCAAACCCCCCCATAGGTGCAGGCCACCCGGAGGCCAGGGGGGGGGGGGGTTCTAGTTAAGGAAAATTTTTGAGAGGGGGGGGGGGGGTCCCGGGACCAGTGAACAGCTTTTTAGAATGGCCAAAAATACGCTAGAAATCGTCTTAATTTGGTCAAAAACACGCTAATTTGTGCATAAATAGACGAAATATAGCGCCGCAGGCGAAAATTTGGACAAAATAGGACCAAAAACTACCAAAAATACAAGAAAATTTCTGAAATTTCCGGATTTTTTTCCGAATTTCGGATGCCAGGGGGGGAGTATCAGTGAAAAGTTCACTAGAGGCCAGGGCCAGAGGGGGGGGGGGGGGGGTCCCCCCCCCCCCCCCCCCGGCCCGAATCTGGGCGGCACCTATGCATAGGTGCAGGCCACCCGGAGGCCTGGGGGGGGGGGGTTTCTAGTTAAGGAAAATTTTTGAGAGGGGGGGGGGGTCCCGGGACCAGTGAACAGCTTTTTAGAATGGCCAAAAATACGCTAAAAATGGCCTTAATTTGGTCAAAAACACGCTAATTTGTGCATAAATGGACGAAATATAGCGCCGCAGGCGAAAATTTGGACAAAATAGGACCAAAAACTACCAAAAATACAAGAAAATTTCCGAAATTTCCGGATTTTTTTCCGAATTTCGGATGCCAGGCCCAGGGGGGGGGGGGGGGGGGGGGGAGTATCTGTGACAATTTCACTAGAGGCCAGGGCCAGAGGGGGGGGTCCCCCCCCCCCCCCCCCCCCGCCTGCACCTATGCACCTATGCAGACATGTGTGCGAATGGAATGACTTCCGCTTCGCTTTCTCGAGCGGCGCACATACTTGGCGTCATTGTCACTCGCTTCCAGTGGAAGGCGGTGCCGACGGTGGAGATGATGGACTCGAAGCTGCGCGTCAACTTTCTCGACCACCCGGCCGACCAGAACAGGCTGGCCGGCGGCGACGGCGACGAGAAGTCGGTGGGTGGTACTCGCGAAGGCGCGCGCGCACCTTTGGACGCTTACGCTTCTTCGGGACTTCGCCGGCGCCTTTGCAGTTCCAGAGTTCCACGGAGCAGATGGAGGCGAGTCTGAGGAAGGCGCTGGACGACAACAAGCGCCTGCAGAGCAACTACGAGACGCTCGAGAGGGAGTACTCGAGTCTGAGGGT
This sequence comes from Linhomoeus sp. GSCO2_2, assembly GCA_030248115.1. Lineage (NCBI taxonomy): Eukaryota > Metazoa > Nematoda > Chromadorea > Monhysterida > Linhomoeidae > Linhomoeus > Linhomoeus sp. GSCO2_2. The sequence goes on along the minus strand of JASAMZ010000788.1, from coordinate 13,711 downwards.
GCGCACGATGACATAGTTACGATGGGGGGGGGGGGGGGTCTAACCCCCCCCCCCCCCCCCCCCCAACTTGCCCCGGCCAACAAGAATGAAATTCTCTAAACCCCCTAGCCGAGATTCCAGCTACCCCTAAAACCAGGAAAGTTCTCCTAAAATTAGAAACATTATCACATGCGGCACTATTAGGTACCGTTTTTGAGCCATTTGTGTACAATTCGCTCCAAAATTGAGCGAAAATATGCGTTTTGGCACTTACTTTGGCAATTTTTTGGCATTTTTGGCTATTTTTGGACTGTTACAAGAATGCGATTCTTGTTCTTGTTACCCACTCACCCATCCATCCAACCCCCCCTCCCCCCATCTTGGTCTCCCCCGCCCCCCCCCCCCCCCCCAGCCCTATGGCCAGTTGCATCTATGTCACACGACTATGACTGGATGCCACATGCGTAGAACTGAGACACGATACACTTTGGAAACAGCTCCTATGGCCCTATCACACGGCAAGACCATGGAAGCCTTCTCGGTTCAGAAGCGGGCCTCGACGGCGAGCGGCGGCGGCGGAAGCGCCCAGTCGGAGGCGCTCTCGAAGGAGGGAAGCGGCAGCGGCGGCGCCGTCTTCGGCGTGGGCGTGCCGCTCTTCAACGTCCTCATCATCGTACTCATCGCCCTCTTTGTCGGCCTTCTACTGGGCAAGATCTTCTAGTAGGGGACGACGGCGACTTCTGCGCTCTTTTGACGATGGGAAGCGCAGCGCGCGCGCTCGATTCTGTCTTCTACTCGCGCGGCGCAGTCGGCGCGCCATTTCGTTTTCGGGCTCGTACGAGTTTGCTTCGGTTTCTTCTTCGTTTTCGTTTCGTTGTCGCCCCCACCGCGCTCGCTCTTTCGTCCGGTATACTGTAAGGCGGGAAAGATATCGCTATGCGCGGAGGAAGCAGTCGGGCTAGCTAGGCAGGCGCGTTTCCCTTTATTTCTGCGTTGGAATCCGCTCGAGCAATCCCCGTCTCCGTTCGCTCTTGTCAAAATATCAAAACGTAAATCGTATAGGAGAGAGGGCTGTTTTGTGGTCTGTGTGTGTGTGGTACAGTGTGCGTGTGTGTGCCGTCCGGCCGACTACCACCGAGCGCGTATCCCGTCTTTGGGGCGTTTCTTCCACGCGACGTCTAATCGAATCGCCACCTACGTACGTCTGCAACCTTTGGTGATCCGTCGGCGCGGCAGCGCGCGAACGTTTCATTAGCTGCTTCCGACACTGCGCAACGAGCGAGTGAGAGAGAGAGAGGTAGCGTTTAGTCGAAGCGCGCTACTGTAGTTCGCGTCGCTGTACCTGCTTCTCTCCCTCGGAGACGTCTAGGTAGCAATGTGGCGCAAATGCAACTCCGGGCGCCCTTACATGAAGCCGGTAAGAACGTAGTATTGCCTGCGCCCAAATCGCGTCAGAAATTCGAAGTGTGCTACAGATTGGCTTTCGTGAAAGGGCCGCCCCGGTTTCGGCGGGTTACTGTAACGGTGTAGTGCATTGGACGGCGACGAGTGATTCCAGAGCTTGTGTTGCTTTCGTGCGTGCGTCGTCGTTCCTCCCTGGTGGTTAGCCGCTGACCCTCTTCGGGATATGCTACGGTAACCTGCTGCGTCAGAACGGAGCGCAGCGTCGCGAGCGCAGCTACCCAACATCGTACGGTTCCGAGCGAAACTCCATGACAGCAGTTGACCATAGCTACACCCAACTACGACAGATATACGATCGCGTTTGTAACCTTCGGCGCTTCTTCAGTCGAAGGGCCGCCGTCTTTCGCGGCCGCTATTCTTCCCCGTTCGGAGCGTCGCCTCTCTTCTCAGGGCGCTTGTTTCTCTCCTTCTGGACGCGTCGTCGTCGTCGCCGTCTTCTTGTCGTTGTTAGGCAGGTTGTCCCTCCAGTTCGGACCGTTTGTCAGGCAGTGGCTAAAGGAAAGGGCGTCAGAAGTCGTTTTGTGATAGCCACAACCTGCAGCGATCATTTCTACTCGTCAAAGGAACCTTTTGGTAAGTCCCGTCAGCAGGGAGGCGAGGCCGATCGCGGCGACCAGCACGTAGAAAGCCAGCTCGCAGGGCAGTCCACACTCCATCGAGTCGAGCGGACGCGTCGCCGCCGCCCGCTTACGGCTTCTTCTTCTTCTTTGTTTTGTTCAATTAGTACAACGGATGAGATGGCCGGTTGCTACGACTACCCACGAGGAGTCGATCAAATGCCCGGACCATACGGAATGCGTGTGCATCAAATCTCAATAGAGAAACGTCAAACTTCGCGCTGCTCACGGAAGGAAGGTTCTAACTGTTCGAGTCGAGTGTACATGTTTGGCTCGCACCAGCGCGTTCGGCATGCTTGCCTCACCGTAGCGCTGTCACAGTTGTTACAGACCCGTCGACGATGGATTTCCACTTCACCAATCACCATCACACGCCCCCGACACGTCGCTTTTGACGAGACGAGACAAATTTCAGGTGGCACGGCACATCTATGACGTTGCGGATTGATGCGAATTATGTTATCACCGATAAAAATGGTCGACGCGATCACTGGCTTTTTTCCGGTTGTACTACTTTCTTCGGTTTCCGTGGACTCGTTCTTCGTCGTCTCGTCGTTCTCTGTACTCTCCTCCTCCTCCTTCCTGGTCTTCTTCGGATGCTGTTCCATGCCGTCGGCCTTGGTCTTCGCCAGGCTCTTCCTCGGCCTACTCGGGCTGCTGAGCAGACGAAGGCTGTCGACAGGCCCTCTAGCAATGGGCGTTGTCTTCTTCCTCGGCCTTCTTTCGTCTTCGGGGGACTCGCTGTCTGTCGTACTCTCCTTCTTCCTCGTCGTCGTCCTCGGTGGCTGTCCCTTGCCTTCGGTTTTGCTCTTCTCTTGTTGGAAGGTAACGGACAAAGAGCTCAGCCGACGACGATGCTTCGGCGAGTACATTCGGAACGTGTGCGTCTTCGGTGTGGGAGACCTTCTCAGGCTCGCCACCGCGCCCCATTGGTTCGTCAACAAGCTCTACGCACCCTACCAGTCCGCGGCAACCCACTGCCTCGAGTGGTGGTTCCTGTCAAAGCGGCGCCAACAAACGGAGTAAGGTTCGAGTAGTTGACTCATTCGAGTCGATGGACTGACCATACCGCTAGTATTGTAAGGAGCTCGACGCTAACGGATTCTTATAGCCTGGCACCCGTCTCGTGGAGTGCTCATGCTCCATGAATTCATGTACCACAGTAACTAATTTGAAATAAACTCGTGCCAACGACTGCGGAGCTACAAAACTATTAGCCGCATTTGAACAAACCAATGAGCGGGTAGATGTTTGATATAAGCAGTTGATAAGGGGTTCAAACATTTGAATAAACCAATCAGCGCGTAGATGTTTGTTATAAGCAGTTGATAAGGGGTTCAAACATTTGAGCAAACCAATCACCGCGTGGATGTTTGTTATAAGCAGTTGATAAGAGATTCAAACATTTGAACTTTCTTCAGCATAGGTGTAAAACAGTTATTCATTCAAACGTTTGAAATTACTCTTCTGGAGCGTGTGTGATTCAAGTGTCGTTTGGCATGAACCAGCGCGTACATACGTCGTGCTTGCGTTACCGTGACGTAGTCACCATTGCTACAGAATCATGGACGATACCCACTTCGCAAATCGCCATCACACACAATCGCCATCACACACAATCGACTCGTCGCTTTGACGAGACGAAAAGTTGTTCGGGCGGTACATACATCTAGTCGCGGATTGATACGAATTGAGTTATCACCGATCAAAATGGTCGGCGCGATCACTGGCTTCCTTTTCGGGTTGTACTACTTCCTTCTGTTTCAGTGGACTCGCTCTTCGTCGTCTCGTCGTCCTCTGTACTCTCCTCCTCCTCCTTCCTGGTCTTCTTCGGATGCTGTTCCATGCCGTCGGCCTTGGTCTCCGCCTGGCTCTTCCTCGGGCTGCTGACCAGACGAAGGCTGTCGACAGGCCCTCTAGCAATGGGCGTTGTCTTCTTCCTCGGCCTTCTTTCGTCTTCGGGGGAGTCGCCGTCTGTCGTACTCTCCATCTTCCTCGTCGTCGTCCTCGGTGGTTGTCCCTTGCCTTCGGTTATGCTCTTCGGCAAAGTCGTTGCCTTCTGCTCCTCATTTCGTCTCCTCCTGAGCAGACGAAGGCTGCTGACAGGCCCTCTTGCACTGGCCTTCTTCTTCTTCGTTGCCCTCCCTTCGCTTCGGACATTCCACTTCTTCTTTTGGTCTCTGAGCAAAAGCTGGTGGTGCAGTTTGCCGATCTGCTTGTCCCTTGTGTCCTGGCCTTCCAGCAACTTGCAGATTACGTCTTGCTGCTGCGACTTCCTGATTTGTCTTGCATTTCGCCGATAGTTCCTCGTTCTTCGCCAGCAGCTCGCCGTTCTGTGACTGCAGCTCGCCATTCTGCGCCCGCAGCTTGGTGATCTGCGCCTGCGACTCGCTGTTCAGTGACTGCAGATTGCTGTTCTGCCCCTGCAGGTGGCTGGTCTGTGCTTGCAAGTCGCTGTTCTGCGTCTGCAGCTCCTTCTTCTTCGCCAGCAGCTCCTCGTTCTGTGACCGCAGCTCGCTGTTCTCTGACTGCAGCTTGTTGTTCTTCGCATTCAGTTCGCTGTTCTGCGCCCGCAGCTTGGTGATCTGCGCCAGCGACTCGCTGTTCAGTGACCGCAGCTCCTTCTTCTTTGCCTGCAGATCCGTGTTTTGCGCCCGCAGTTCGCTGTTCTGCGCCTGCAGCTCGCCCATCTCGGCCTCAAGTTCTTGGTTCTTTGCCAGTACGTCTTCGGTCTTGGACGGCAGCCGTCGGATCGCCTTTTGTCGATAGCTCTTCCATCTTTTGGGGCTTCTCTTCGCTCTTCACCGTTAGTTCATTAAGATGACCTTTGCCGACAGCTCCTTATTCTTCGTCTGTAGCTCTCTGTTCTTGGCCAGCAGCGCCGACGCCGCCCTATGTCGCCAGCAGACGACGCCTACAGCGACGAGTAACAGAAGCAGCAGCGCCCCGCCTAAGACGCCGAGAGCGACTATGTAGATCGTTGAGTCCTTTCCCTCTGCCGGCACTCTGTTGCCGCCTGCCAGCGCCGACGTCATGGAGTGGATGCTGCCGACCGACGTCAGCTTGTTGCTCCGCTGTTGGCGCCTCGCAGCCGCCATTGCTTCTTCCGTCACCGTCGCCAGCAGCAGGAGCAGCAACGCCGGCGCCGTCAGCAGTCGTCTTCACTGGGACATCTTGCCGCTTTCTGCTTCTTCTTGGGGCTCTTGACCTAATTCTTTGTCAAATATTACAACAAAATATTTAGTGTCATAACATCGAATATCAATTCAAACATTTCACGACCATTTGTGGTTGCGAATCGCAGCCGGAGCCTGCCAGGAATGTTTCCCACGCGTTATTCGTCTCGAGAGAGTCGAGCAGCGCGCGCGTCTTCGATAACTCCAGGCCACATAGGCTTCGCTACAGCGTCTGGAAGGTAACGGACAAAGAGCTCAGCCGGCGACGATGCTTCGGCGAGTACATTCGGAACGTGTGCGTCTTCGGTGTGGGAGACCTTCCCAGGCTCGCCACCGCGCCCCATTGGTTTGTCAACAAGCTCTACGCGCCCTACCAGTCGGCGGCAACCCACTGCCTCGAGTGGTGGTTCCTGTCAGTCAAAGCGGCGCCAACAAACGGAGTACGGTTCGGGTAATTGACTCATTCGAGTCCATGGATTGACCATACCGCTAGTATTGAAAGCAGCTCGACGCTAACCGTTTCTCATAGCCTGGCACCCGTCTCGTTGAGTGCTCATGCTCCATGAATTTATGTACCATAGTAACTAATTTGAAATATACTCGTGCCAAGGACTGCGGAGCTACAAAACTATTAGCCGCATTTGAACAAACCAATCAGCGCGTAGATGTTTGTCATAAGCAGTTGATGAGGGGTTCAAACATCTGAACAAACCAATCAGCGCGTAGGTGTTTGTTATAAGCAGTTGATAAGGGGTTCAAATATTTGAACAAACCAATCACAGCGTGGATGTTTGTTATAAGCAGTTGATAAGAGATTCAAACATTTGAACTTTCTTCAGCATAGGTGTAAAACAGTTTATTCATTCAAACGTTTGAAATTACTCTTCTGGAGCGTGTGTGATTCAAGTGTCGTTTGGCATGAACCAGCGCGTACATACGTGGTGCTTGCGTTGCCCTAACGTAGTCACCATTGCTACAGTCATCGACAATGGATTGCCCACATCGCAAATCGCCATCACACACAATCCACTCGTCGCTTTTGAGGAGACGAAAAGTTGTTCGGGCGGTACATACATCTAGTCGCGGATTAATACGAATTGAGTTATCACCGATCAAAATGGTCGGCGCGGTCACTGGTTTCCTTTTCCGGTTGTACTACTTCCTTCGGTTTCAGTGGACTCGCTCTTCGTCGTCTCGTCGTCCTCTGTACTCTCCTCCTCCTTCCTGGTCTTCTTCGGATGCTGTTCCATGCCGTCGGCCTTGGTCTTCGCCTGGCTCTTCGTCTTCCTCGGCCTACTCGGGCTGCTGAGCAGACGAAGGCTGTCGACAGGCCCTCTAGCAATGGGCGTCGTCTTCTTCTTCCTCGGCCTTCTTTCATCTGCGGAGGACTCGCTGTCTGTCGTACTCTCCTTCTTCTTCGTCGTCGTCCTCGGTGGTTGTCCCTTGCCTTCGGTTTTGCTCTTCGGCAAAGTCTTTGCCTTTGCCTCATTTCGTCTCCTCCTGAGCAGACGAAGGCTGCTAACAGGCCCTCTTGCACTGGCCTTCTTCTTCGTCGTTGGCCTCCCTTCGCTTCGGACATTCCACTTCTTCTTTTGGTCTCTGAGCAAAAGCTGGTGGTGCAGTTTGCCGACCTGCTTAGACCTTGTGTCTTGGTTGTCCAGCAACTTGTAGATTACGTCTTGCTGCTGTGCGAACACTTCCTGATTTGTCTTGCATTTCGCCGACAGTTCCTCGTTCTTCGCCAGCAGCTCGCCGTTCTGTGACTGCAACTCGCTGTTCCGTGACTGCAGCTCGCCATTCTGCGCCCGCAGCTTGCTGTTGTGCGTCTGCAGCGTGCTGTTCTGCGCCTGCAAGTCGCCGTTCTGCGTCTGCAGCTCCTTCTTCTTCGCCAGCAGCTCCTCATTCTGTGACCGCAGCTCGCTGTTCTCTGACTGCAGCTTGTTGTTCTTCGCATTCAGTTCGCTGTTCTGCGCCTGCAGGTCGCCCATGGCCTCAAGTTCTTAGTTCTTTGCCAGTACATCTTGGACGTTAGCCGTCGGATCGCCTTTCGTCGATAGTTCTTCAGTCCGTCAGTGCTTCTCTTCGCTCTTCACCGTTAGTTCTCTGCTGATTAAGATGACCTTTGCCGACAGCTCCTCATTCTTCGTTTGTAGCTCTCTGTTCTTGGCCAGCAGCGCCGACGCCGCCCTATGTCGCCAGCAGACGACGCCTACAGCGACGAGTAACAGAAGCAGCAGCACCCCGCCTAAGACGCCGAGAAGCGCTATGTAGATCGTTGTGTTGGAGCTGCAGTCCTTTCCCTCTGCCGGCACTCTGTTGCCGTCTGCCAGCGCCGACGTCATGGAGTGGATGCTGCCGACCGACGTCAGCTTGTTGCTCCGCTGTTGGCGCCTCGCAGCCGCCATTGCTTCTTCCGTCACCGTCGCCAGCAGCAGGAGCAGCAACGCCGGCGCCGTCAGCAGTCGTCTTCGCTGGGACATCTTGCCGCTTTCTGCTTCTTTTTTGGACTCTTGACCTAATTCTTTGTCAAATATTACAACAAAATATTTAGTGTCAGAACATCGAATATCGATTAAACCATTTCACGACCATTTGTGGATGCGAATCGCTGCGAGGAATGTTTCCCACGCGTTATTCGTCTCGAGAGAGTCGAGCAGCGCGCGCGTCTTCGATAACTCCAGGCCACATAGGCTTCGCTACAGCGTCTGGAAGGTAACGGACAAAGAGCTCAGCCGAGCCGACGACGATGCTTCGGCGAGTACATTCGGAACGTGTGCGTCTTCGATATGGGAGACCTTCCCAGGTTCGCCACCGCGCCCCATTGGTTCGTCAACAAGCTCTACGCGCCCTACCAGTCGGCGGCAACCCACTGCCTCGAGTGGTGGTTCCTGTCAAAGCGGCGCCAACAAACGGAGTAAGGTTCGAGTAATTGACTCATTCGAGTCGATGGACTGATCATACCGCTAGTATTGAAAGCAGCTCGACGCTAACGGATTCTCATAGCCTGGCATCCGTCTCGTGGAGTGCTCATGGTCCATGAATTCATGTACCACAGTAACTAATTTGAAGTAAACTCGTGCCAACGGTTGCGGAGCTACAAAACCAATATTGCGCATTTGAACAAACCAATGAGGGGGTAGATGTTTGATATAAGCAGTTGATAAGGGGTTCAAACATTTGAACAAACCAATCACCGCGTGGATGTTTGTTATAAGCAGTTGATAAGAGATTCAAACATTTGAACTTTCTTCGGCATAGGTGTAAAACAGTTATTCATTCAAACGTTTGAAATTACTCTTCTGGCGTGTGTGATTCAAGTGTCCTTTGGCATGAACCAGCGCGTACATACGTCGTGCTTGCGTTACCGTGACGTAGTCACCATTGCTACAGAATCATCGACGATACCCACTTCGCAAATCGCCATCACACACAATCGACTCGTCGCTTTTGAGGAGACGAAAAGTTTTTCGGGCGGTACATACATCTAGTCGCGGATTAATACGAATTGAGTTATCACCGATCAAAAAGGTCGGCGCGGTCTGTCAGGGTACCCGAGTGCCAAACTGAACTCTGCCAAACCGAACCTCTAAAAGCGACTGCGGAATGGGCTTCTAAGGTGAATCTCCCAGCAACTCACTGTCAAATCAGGTCGGTTTCAGTTGTCCGTCTGTGATCAGCAGACAGAAATAGCAACCGAAGCAACTATGGCTCGGTTGTGGCTGCTCACGTTGAAATCCATCAGCTGCCTTTGAAAGTGGTTCGCATTCTACTGCATACTTGCCACTCACTAGAGCCACCGCAAACCAAAAGTCGGTTTTCGGTTTTCGGTCTGACGCCAAACCGAAAAGCAAAAACCGAGATACAGTAAGATCTGAATATGACTACTCAGAAGTTGTTTGAGAAGTTCAACTCTGACACATTAGTGCTGATTCTGAGGACATGTAGGTTCGCCAGTGTGTGATAGGAGAATTGTGGCGTCTCACTGACCTGAGATGATGAACAAACAATACCTATGTAATATTACTATTTGAATAAATAAATAACAGTAATGATAAAAATGACAAGAATTGATATAAAATTATTATAGTATTGTTAATTAATTAAAATGGTGATAACAACAATAATTATTATAAACAAACTGTCTGTCCGCCTGTCTAGAGTTCAAAGATGATCCTACACACTGCGGTGAATTAGGGCTTTCAGACTGTGCCGGATCGGTTCTCTGTAACAACTCAGACATACAGGCAGGCAGGCAGGCAGGCAGACAGACACTAATAATAGTTTTTTCGCCGCGCCTCAGCGCGGCGAGGTGTATATATACGGTTGACAATGTCTGTCTGTGTGTCTGTCTGTGTGTCTGTCTGTCTGTCCGTGGCACCGAAGTAAAATGTGTGACATATGTGGTCAAGTAGACTCGAGGTCGCTGAGTACGGATCCGATATCCGTTTCTGTTGCTAATTTCGCATTTTCGAGATATTCGCAATTAAAATTCGAAAATGTCGAAAATCGACTTTGTCATCTGATGCGCTAGCCGCGAAATTTCTTCAGAAATGGAAGGAGCATGGACCGCGGATAATTTGTAACACAAAAGAAATTTTTTGCAGATGTGGAATTTAATAGAAATACGCGATTATTTGTCAAAATTGCATAAATTGACTAAAATACAAAGCAATTTAATGACGAATGTGAATGCAGAAATGGAAAGGTCGTATGCCGATAAGAATTTGTGACATAGTTTTGAAGTTTTTAAAAATTGCAATTTCGAGATATTTTCAATCAAAATATTTAAATGTTGAAAATCGACTTTTTCACCTGATGATATAGCGGCGGAATTTCTTCAGGAATGGAAAGAGTATAGGCTGCGGATAATTTGTAACGCAAGAGAAATTTTTTGCAAATGTGGAATTTAGTAGAAATACGTGATTATGTTACGAAATTCCATAAATCAACAAAATAGAACGTCGTTTTTTGGCGAATTTGAACGCAGAAATGGTAAGGCCGTATGCCAATAAGAATTTGTGACATAGTTTTACAGTTTTAATAAATTCAAATTTCGAGATATTTAGAATTAAAATTAAAAAAATCTCAAAATCGAGATTTTTGTCTGATGGCCAGAACAGCTGTTTATTGATGAATGTGCACTCGGAAACAGAAATGCGTACGCTGAAACTAGGAATTCGCTCGCACCAAACTTTTGGCAAGTTTTTTTGTTGGATGTGACGTTTCCACACAGGTAGGAAACATCAGCTAAACGGCGTCGTATCATGCCGATAACATATAGCGAACGCGGCGATATCACTGAGCTTCAGATCAGCTGTACAGACAAGCGTATCGTGGGGATAGGTGCACTTGGCATTAAGGTACACATTCTCAAGACACTTTCTCCAGATGCGGCTAACGATGCGTACAAAGTTCACCATACTGTTCACCAAAATTTGACAGACACAAAGTATAGGTTGAACTTTTTACACACACAGCTTGTTAGTATTCATTGTTAACAGCAGCAATATTACCCATTGTTTGTTCATCATCTCAGGTCAGTGAGACGCCACAATTCTCCTATCACACACTGGCGAACCTACATGTCCTCAGAATCAGCACTAATGTGTCAGAGTTGAACTTCTCAAACAACTTCTGAGTAGTCATATTCAGATCTTACTGTATCTCGGTTTTCGCTTTTTGGTTTGGCGTCAGACCGAAAACCGAAAACCGACTTTTGGTTTGCGGTGGCTCTAGTGAGTGGCAAGTAAAGCAGTAGAATGCGAACCACTTTCAAAGGCAGCTGATGGATTTCAACGTGAGCACCCACAACCGAGCCATAGTTGCTTCGGTTGCTATTTCTGTCTGCTGATCACAGACGGACAACTGAAACCGACCTGATTTGACAGTGAGTTGCTGGGAGATTTACCTTAGAAGCCCATTCCGCAGTCGCTTTTAGAGGTTCGGTTTGGCAGAGTTCAGTTTGGCACTTGGGTACCCTGACAGCGGTCACTGGTTTCCTTTTCCGGTTGTACTACTTCCTTCGGTTTCAGTGGACTCGCTCTTCGTCGTCTCGTCGTTCTCTGTACTCTCCTCCTCCTTCCTGGTCTTCTTCGGATGCTGTTCCATGCCGTCGGCCTTGGTCTTCGCCTGGCTCTTCGTCTTCCTCGGCCCACTCGGGCTGCTGAGCAGACGAAGGCTGTCGACAGGCCCTCTAGCAATGGGCGTCGTCTTCTTCTTCCTCGGCCTTCTTTCGTCTGCGGAGGACTCGCTGTCTGTCGTGCTCTCCTTCTTCTTCGTCGTCGCCCTCGGTGGTTGTCCCTTGCCTTCGGTTTTGCTCTTCGGCAAAGTCTTTGCCTTCTGCTCCTCATTTCGTCTCCTCCTGAGCAGACGAAGGCTGCTGACAGGCCCTCTTGCACTGGCCTTCTTCTTCGTCGTTGGAATCCCTTCGCTTCGGACATTCCACTTCTTCTTTTGGTCTCTGAGCAAAAGCTGGTGGTGCAGTTTGCCGACCTGCTTGGACCTTGTGTCTCCGTTGTCCAGCAACTTGTAGATTACGTCTTGCTGCTGCGCGAACGCTTTCTGATTTGCCTTGCATTTCGCCGATAGTTCCTCGTTCTTCGCCAGCAGCTCGCCGTTCCGTGACAGCAGCTCGCCATTCTGCGCCCGCAGCTTGGTGATCTGCGCCTGCGACTCGCTGTTCAGTGACTGCAGATTGCTGTTCTGCCCTGCAGGTGGCTGGTCTGTGCTTGCAAGTCGCTGTTCTGCGTCTGCAGCTCCTTCTTCTTCGCCAGCAGCTCCTCGTTCTGTGACCGCAGCTCGCTGTTCTCTGACTGCAGCTTGTTGTTCTTCGCATTCAGTTCGCTGTTCTGCGCCTGCAGCTCGCCCATCTCGTCCTCAAGTTCTTGGTTCTTTGCCAGTACGTCTTGGACGTCAGCCGTCGGATCGCCTTTCGTCGATAGTTCTTCAGTCTTTTGGGGCTTCTCTTCGCTCTTCACCGTTAGTTCTCTGCTGATTAAGATGACCTTTGCCGACAGCTCCTCATTCTTCGTTTGTAGCTCTCTGTTTTTGGCCAGCTGCGCCGACGCCACCCTATGTCGCCAGCAGACGACGCCTACAGCGACGAGTAACAGAAGCAGCAGCGCCCCGCCTAAGACGCCAAGAAGCGCTATGTAGATCGTTGTGTTGCAGCTGCAGTCCTTTCCCTCTGCCGGCACTCTGTTGCCGTCTGCCAGCGCCGCCGACGTCATGGAGTGGATGCTGCCGACCGACGTCAGCTTGTTGCTCCGCTGTTAGCGCCTCGCAGCCGCCATTGCTTCTTCCGTCACCGACGCCAGCAGCAGGAGCTGCAACGCCGGCGCCGTCAGCAGTCGTCTTCGCTGGGACATCTTGCCGCTTTCTGCTTCTTCTTTGGACTCTTGACCTAATTCTTCGTCAAATATTACAACAAAATATTTAGTGTCAGAACATCGAATATCGATTAAAACATTTCACGACCATTTGTGGATGCAAATCGCAGCCGGAACCTGCGAGGAATGTTTCCCACGCGTTATTCGTCTCGAGAGAGTCGAGCAGCGCGCGCGTCTTCGATAACTCCAGGCCACACAGGCTTCGCTACAGCGTCTGGAAGGTAACGGACAAAGAGCTCAGCCGACGACGATGCTTCGGCGAGTACATTCGGAACGTGTGCGTCTTCGGTGTGGGAGACCTTCTCAGGCTCGCCACCGCGCCCCATTGGTTCGTCAACAAGCTCTACGCGCCCTACCAGTCGGCGGCAACCCACTGCCTCGAGTGGTGGTTCCTGTCAAAGCGGCGCCAACAAACGGAGTAAGGTTCGAGTAATTGACTCATTCGAGTCGATGGACTGATCATACCGCTAGTATTGAAAGCAGCTCGACGCTAACGGATTCTCATAGCCTGGCATCCGTCTCGTGGAGTGCTCATGCTCCATGAATTCATGTACCACAGTAACTAATTTGAAATAAACTCGTGCCAAGGATTGCGGAGCTACAAAACTATTAGCCGCATTTGAACAAACCAATGAGCGGGTAGATGTTTGATATAAGCAGTTGACAAGGGGTTCAAACATTTGAACAAACCAATTAGCGCGTAGATGTTTGTTATAAGCAGTTGATAAGGGGTTCAAACATTTGAACAAACCAATCACAGCGTGGATGTTTGTTACAAAAGCGGTCGATAAGAGATTCAAACATTTGAACTTTCTTCAGCATAGGTGTAAAACAGTTATTTTCATTCAAATGTTTGAAATTACTCCTGTGGAGCGTGTGTGATTCAAGTGTCGTTTGGCTTGAACCAGCGCGTACATACGTCGTGCTTGCGTTGCCGTAACGTAGTCACCATTGCTACAGAGTCATCGACAATGGTGCTCACTTCGCAAATCGCCATCACACACACTCGACTCGTCGCTTTTGAGGAGACGAAAAGTTGTTCCGGCGGTACATACGTCTAGTCGCGGAATGATACGAATTGAGTCAT
>JASAMZ010000787.1:0-11851 GCA_030248115.1 Linhomoeus sp. GSCO2_2 | reverse complement strand
CTTTAGTTAGGATTACATCTATTGCTGGAGAGGGGCAAAAAATTTTAGAAGGGGGCAAAAATTATTTTGCTGCTTTAGTGCTAATTTCCGCATATTTGGCGCCGCAGACGAAAGTATCGCTATTTTTGGTCTTGAAGGCAAAATTTCCAGTATTTACAGCGTTGCAGGCGCAAAATTTCTCCATTTATAGCGGCGCAGGCGAAATTTTTTCTACTCGCCGGCATCTGGGGGGGGGCATTTGCCCCCCAATGCCCACCCCTGGCTACGCCACTGGCGGGGGTGCAATTCGAGTTGAGAAGGGGGGGGGGGGGGGTTACTGACACACCACACAAGCCTTGTGCAACCGGAAGTCGGGGATTTATTGAGATGAGTGAGGGGGGAGGGGGGTTGTTTCGAGATTAGTGGAGGGTGGGGGGCTTATTGAGAAGGGGGGGGGGCCTTATTCGAGATCTATACTGTACCTGTCATATAAGGCGGGCAGTTGATCCAATAGCTGGTCGTGCAACTGCCTATAGATCTGCTCGGTCGCTTGAAGAGTGTTCCTCGGCCTAATCTCGTCACAAAATTTGTGACAAAGTGTAGACAAAAAATTGATAAATGACTCCCACTTTCTGGATTTTGGCCTCATCCGGGGCTCTAGCACCCTTCACAGTTGTCAGCGCCGTTCTAGCGGAGTCGAAATCCATTCGCTTGCGGTCCCTGTAAAAGTGTGGCAAAGACATTTGACGGCCTACTGTGTAACTGATTAGGGGGGAAGGGAGGGGGGGGGGAGGGGAGGGAGGAAGGGAGAGAGCGAGGGAGGGAGGGAGGGAGGGAGGGTGTAATTGTGGCGCGCTCATCGTTGAAAATTGTAGCTAATTGCGCAAAATTCGTCTTCTCACCTCTTCTCCACCTTCTTCTTCAAGTCGGGAAACTGGGCGCAGTACTGGCCGAGGGGATTCAGACTTGACCCGAGAGCTTCTCCTGGTAGTCGTCCCAGAGCAGGTCCAGAGCCTCTCTAACACAGACAGAGCAATGAGAGTGGAATGAGCCGGCCACGCTCTCCCTCCCTCCCTCCTTTCCCATCCTCCACATCTCCCTCCCCATTAGCTCTCCATCCCTCCGCTCGCCAGCTCAAGCGCAGCCCCATCCCCCTGTCTCTCCTTCTCCTTCCCCCCCCCCCCCCCCCCACTACACCCCCCTCCCCCCCCTCCCCGTCCCCCCCCCCCCCCCCTCATCAAACGCATCTCTCCCCCACCAACCTGACTCATGGCCAGAACGTGCTGTCTGTCGGGCCACTCGGCCTCGTAGCTCTCCCTAATCGCCTCATGCACCGCCTTGGCCGCCTCCGAGACGGTGGTACGCTGAAAATTGAGCTATTTTCGTGCAAAATTGCACTATTTTATAGTAATTCACCCTTGACGCAGTGCTGGTAGGTCTTCAACTCCTTCTGAAGTCTCTCGGAGACTTTCTGTAAGATTGGCACAATTTTAGGCGCTTTTCACTACAATTTTACGCCAATTTTGCACAAAATTGGACCTGCTGTCTGTTGAAGTTCTCAATCTGCTCGTTGAAGTACTCGTCTGTGGTCTTCTCCGTTTTTCCCAAGCTTTCCAGCAACTGAAAAGTGGGGAATTTGTGTAAAAATGCTCTTTTTATCGAAGATCTTGTGCCATTTAGCGGAGGTTTCTCGGCTGTGGGCGCGTGTGGAAGCAATCAACCAAAGATTCTTGATTTTGACAATCTGACGCCGCGCTTGTGAAGTGGTATCATTCAGTGTGCAACGCCACGTATGTCACGAATCACTGGCTGCGTGCAGCGATGCAATTTTGCTCATGAAGTCTTAACGTCGTCCAAAGTCAGATTATGCCGTTCTGTGCCTCATGCAAAACTTTTAGCGCAAGTTGCACTCGTGTGAAATGCGCGATTTCGCTCGTCCCTCTATAGAGATTAGACTAAACCTTAGCTTTGAGCCCTCGCTACGTGAGGCAAAACAAAGGCCTAGTGCGCTTCAGCGACTACACAAACACCCCTTTACCCCTACCCCTCCCCCCTCTTCTTCACACACACTTGACAACACGCCCTCTCCCCCCCCCATTTGAGAGAGGTTAAGGATTGTGCCTTAAGAGAACATTGTGCGCTCGCGACTCGCGAGCGTGCAAATAAGCGCACAGCGAAAAGCAAAGCGGGGAATAGGGGAAATCCGGTAGGGAAGGGAAGAGAAATGATTTCTGCGCAGCTGCTATTATATGACTGCACTGTCTACTGCTACACTGCTAGCAGAGCCGCGTGCGCATTGTCAAAATCGAATTCTTGCTGCCAACACGAACAATTTTGCTCACCGCCATTTAGCCGCCAGGGAGGGGCATAAGGTGCGAGTGCGATTGGGGAGCAGCTAGCAGGTCGCCAGCTGGAACAAGAATCTTGCACTCTGTAGCCCCCCCCCCCCCTGGCCGAGAATCCACCAAAAGATTGAGAAATTATTCCTAAAACTTGCCTTAAAAAATAGTCAACATTTTCGCTTGCGGTACTATATTTTATCATGCTTTAGTCATTTAAAGGTGTTTTTCATCAAATCAGAGCAAAATAAGGCGTTTTTGGCACTTTTTACCGGTGTTTTATGCAGTTTTTCGGCCCAATTTTGGATATTGATTTTTGACCTCCCTGGACCCCCCCCCCCCAAGTCCCGGCTGAACCCCCCGCCCCCCCAGGCTGACGACCAATCGCACCTATGGGGGGATGTGGAGATTGTTCTTGTTGAACCTCCATGATATCAATATTGCTATGCAATACCCCCTTGCGAAGGGGGAGCTCGTGAAGCGGAGCAATACGGGCGATGATCTCTCGCACTCTCTGTAGAAAGAACGCAACTCTTTGCAATGTCAGTCAGAATGCAAACTCAACTTTTTTCGCCGCGCCTCAGCGCGGCGAGGTGTATATACATGTATATACGGTTGACAATGTCTGTGTGTGTGTGTGTGTCTGTGTTTCCGTGGCACCGAAGTAAAATGTGTGACATATGTGGTCAAGTAGACTCGAGGTCGCTGAGTATGGATCCGATGTCCGTTTCTGTTGCTAATTTCGCATTTTCGAGATATTCGCAATTAAAATTCGAAAATGTCGAAAATCGACTTTTTCGTCTGATGCGCTAGCCGCGAAATTTCTTCAGAAATGGAAGGAGCATGGACCGCGGATAGTTTGTAACACAAAAGAATTTTTTGCAGATGTGGAATTTAATAGAAATACGCGATTATTTGTCAAAATTGTATAAATTGACTAAAATACAAAGTCATTTACTGACGAATGTGAATGCAAAAATGGAAAGGTTGTATGCCGATAAGAATTTGTGACATAGTTTTGAAGTTTTTAAAAATTGCAATTTCGAGATATTTTCAGTCAAAATATGAAAATGTCGAAAATCGACTTTTTCACCTGATGATACAGCTGCGAAATTTCTTCAGAAATGGAAAGAGTATAGACTGCGGATAATTTGTAACGCAAGAGAAATTATTTGCAAATGTTGAATTTAATAGAAATACGTGATTATTTTTCAAAATTCCATAAATCAACAAAATAGAACGTCGTTTTCTGACGAAGAAATGGTAAGGCCGTATGCCAATAAGAATTTGTGACATAGCTTTACAGTTTTAATAAATTCCAATTTCGAGATATTTAGAATTATAATTTAAGAAAATCTCAAAACCGTGATTTTCGTCTGATGGCCAGAACAGCTGTTTATTGATGAATGTGCACTCGGAAACAGAAAATGCGTACGCTGAAAACAGGAATTCGCTCGCACCAAACTTTTGGCAAGTTTTTTTTGTTGAATGTGACGTTTTCACACAGGTAGGAAACATCAGATAAACGGCGTCGTATCATGCCGATAGCGAACGCGGCGATATCACTGAGCTTCAGATCAGCTGTACAGACAACCGTATCGTGGGATAGGTGCACTTGGCATTAAGGTACACATTCTCAAGACACTTTCTCCAGATGCGGCTAACGATGTGTACAATGTTCACTATACTGTTCACCATAATTTGACAGACACAAAGTATTGGTTGAACTTTTTACACACACAGCTTGTTAATACCGGAGCTTGTTTCACCCGGCTTCAGCCAGACGACACCCTACGAGAGCTCAGCGTGCGTGTGACTGCCTGTGCATGCATCTGTCTGTCCATCACTCTCTCAGATCTCAGCATTGGAGTCATAGAGAGATGACCTTCGGCTTAAACGATAGCTCGCTGATCATTGTCCTCTCCATGGTCGAGACTAAAATATTTGAATTTTGTGAGTTACAGTAACCCAAAGGTCCAAAAAAGCAAAACAGCTCTCATCTTTCATCACAGAGCAGCAATTGACATGCCATGTGAAAGCTCTTGACGTTCTTTTTTCGCCCGGTCTCAGCCGGGCGAACCCCTACAAGAGCTCTTCGTCCGTACGTACGTACGTAGGTACGTACGTACGTACATCTGTTCATCACGCTCTCATATCTCGGCGTTGGAAAGTCGTAGGAAGGAGATCTTGGACTTTATGGATATGTCTTGACTCACTGGTAATGTCGCTAAGAGACTTCGAAATTCAAAAGTTTGAATTGCGCGCGCTACAGTAACCCGAAGGTCTAAACGGAAAACGGCTCTAACTCGCTCGTCTTACGTCGTAGAGCGACGTGCGATAGGTCAACTAAAAGGCCTCGACGTGCGCTTTCGTTTGGCATAAAAAGTTTCTTAATTACGCAAACACGCAACACGAAAAGCGACATTCTCGCGTTTCTAACGCAGAAATTGCTCTAGCTCGCTCAGCGTGCGTCGTAGTGAGACGATCTTGGGTTGGTTGGATAGCTCTCGACTCACTGATCATTTCTTCTTCTATTGGTCAAAACCCAAACTTTTGAATTTCGGGAGCTACAGTAACCCAAAGGTTTAAACGCGAAACTTATCTAACTCGCTCGTCTTCTGTCATAGAGAGACGATCTTGAGTTCGTTGAATAGGTTTCAGCACACTGATAATTCCGTTAAGAGAAGTCGAAATTCAAAAGTTTGAATTGCGCGCGCTACAGTAATCCGAAGGTCCAAAACGCAAAACGGCTCTAACACGCTCGTCTTACGTCGTAGAGCGGCGTGCGATAGGTCAACTAAAAGGTCTCGACGTGCTCTTTCACTTGACGTAAAAAATTTGTTAATTACGCAAACGCGCACCACGAAAAGCGACATTCTCGCGTTTTTAGCATAAAAATCGCTCTAACTCGCTCAGCGTGCGTCGTAGAGAGACGATCTTGAGTTGCTGGATAGCTCTTGACTCACTGATCATCTGTTCTTGTATTGGTCGAAACTCAAAAGTTTGAATATCGCGAGCTACAGTGACCCAAAAGTTCAAAACGCAAAACTTCTCTGACTCGCTCGTCTTCCGTCGTAGAGAGACGATTTTGAGTTTGTTGAATAGGTTTCGTCACACTGATCATTCCGTTAAGAGACGTCGAGATTCGAAAATTTGAATTTGGCGAGCTACTTTAACTCAAAGGTTCAAACAGCAAATCGGCCCTAACTCGCTCGTCTTACGTTGTAGAGCGACATTCGTTCGACCGTTTGAAAACTTACGTTGAGGCAGTTGTTGAACTATCATTCCTAAAGAAATACTTTTGTTTTTAAACCCTTGTCTTACGAACAACTTCATCTGCTAAAAAATTAATCCCGGGCGATCCCAATGTTGCCCTGCAACAACCGCTCAGAAAGGAGCGTGTCTTGCTCAAAAAATTAATCCCGGGCGATCCCAATGTTGCCCTGCAAGAACCCCTCAGAAAGGAGCGTGTCAGAAGTGGCGCATGAATAGTGGACTCCGGGTGGGCGCGCGTCATATCGGAAAGGCTTCGAAATACTTTTCAAAAGTATCCACTCTTTTACTCTTCCACTTTAAAACACTCACAAACCACTCTGTATTAATAAAACAACTCAACTTTTTTAAAACAGCTTGTTTATGTGGAAGAAAAATTTTGCCCAATCCAATCCAGTACACAGTTGTGCCAAATCCAGTACATGTGTGCCAGATAGAGCACATCTGGATTAGGAAATGAGGAACGTTTACTGAATCTGGCACACATGTGCAGTATCTGGCAAAATCAGCCAATCCAGGTGCGTGTACAGCACCCTGGGACAATAGTACCACCGCGTGCCCCAAAGGGCTAAGAGAGCTTGGAATCCACCTACCGAGCAGCAGAAAGACGAAAGACTGCAGGAACTGCGCCAGAACAAAGAGAGCCATGGCTGTCAGCAGCAGGAGTGGCCCACTCAGAAGAAAGGCGCGCTTCCGTCCCAGGCCGTCGCTGAGTCGACTGCTTAGCACGCTCGAGAGTGGAATACTCACCACTGAGGGCAGTGTCAATGTTAGAGGCCACACCCACACCATTGCGCGACTGCTGAGCTGAAATTTTAGATGAACATGTGTAAGACATGTGGCACGGTCAAAATTCAGGCAAGGCCACTCCATTAACCCCCCCCCCCCCGGCCTCAAGTCAATGACTGACCAATTGCCTCCCCCACCCCCCAAACCAACCAAATCATACACAAGGCCCTTATACATGCCTGCAGCCCTTCTCGAAGGAACTCTTCCAAGATGGGTTGCAGTGTGTTCAGCGATGTCTGCAGATAGAAGAAAGGCACGCCTTTGGCAAAGGCCATAAGCACCGCCGCCGCATAAGATTGCCATTTCCAGGAGCAACGCATCTTTCTGCCGAATCTCCCGATTCAGTCTATCGAGTTCAGTAATTTGAGGGAAGCAAACCTGTGTATGAAGGTAGCCAGTCTGCAAACGTAATGCGTGCGAGGCGACGGCAGCGCACGGATAGCATAGCACACCCATGCACCTACTTTTACTTACTACGGCGGCACATAACTTGCGCAAAGAGACGTTACACCGGTCGTCCAGTGTCCCAGCGACGAGTGAGTGCGTAGAGGTGTGGGTGTCTTCGTAGTCGTTATTTACTGGGTATCCAGTTTTCTTCCTCCTAGTTCTTCGCAGATCTGCCGTGCCAGTTCGCTACCAAGATTGCCAATTCTGGGTCCCGGTTTTCCGTTTACGCCGGGTACTGGGTATGCCTTGTCTTCCCGTTTTATCGGAATGGGTATAGGTCTTGTATCTTGCCGTTTCAATTTTGAAATTGCTATGTGCGTGAGGAAGCCGTTGCAACATTACATTGTTCCACTTATCGCGCCCTCTTCGCTGGGTTGAGACGACCGCAATCTGCACTTCCAAATCGCCCCGACCGTTATGAGAAGACGTCTGTTTCCGAAGATCACCGGGCGTTAGCCGAACCGCCTTTGGATACTGTAGCCACCAGCAACTGCGCTCGCGAAGTGACTCGGTGCGCAATGCCACCCATTGTGGTGTCATCGTGATCGACGAAAGCTCATGACGTGCTCTTTCGTGCGCGACAATATATTTCCCAATTCGGGAAACGGCACCTAATAGTTTTAGATGGCTTGTCACAGGATGACTCACGGCTCCGAACAATCACGACCACGGATCACTAGTCGACTACCTAATTGTACATAAGACTAAGTAACATGTGGCTGTGCAACATCCACTGCATTGAAGCAACGACCTCGATCGCGCGCACGCATGTTGACCACTAGCACATGGAACCCTCGTCGTCGTCGTCATCGTTCCCCCTAAGGCTTCCGACTAAGGTCTCAGTTTCACCATGTCTGTCGAATGAGGGCACCAATTCCCTGAAGACCTCAGCGGGGGGCCTGTTGCGGCTCTCGGGCTGGTAGAAGTACAGAGCCACTGTGACCACTGCATTGCACAGCAAGAATGGAAGCAGTCCCATACTGCCCCAGGCGTCGATGGAAGGCAGGAAGAGCAGCGTGTGAAGCGCCAGCGCCACCTCGCGCGATATGGTGGCTGGAATCGACCATGGGGGGAAGGTACCCTGCCTAGTGTCTCCCTCCCAACTGTAGTATATAGAAAGACAAACTATTGTTTACGGAAGACCAAGCTGACAGGCATGCCTCCGCATTCATCCCATCACCGTCTTCACTCACCCAACGCCGAGGCGGCCGCTCTGAAGTGCGTCACTGTGATTTCAGCGGCCACAAATTGGCACAGCGTGTTGGGTCCCATTGTCGCCAGAGCGCAACCCACTAACGCAGAGATGGCGCACAGATGTTGACAAATGGGCTGGTTCTAAAAGAGCACCTTAAGCCACAACTTAGCAAAGTTAAATTCAATCTCGCGCACGAATTTTCCGAAGACACCAGAGAGCGAGAAGGCCAGACAAGTGCCCACTTGACACCAGAGGAGCAGAGGCCTGCGGTTCACCTTACTCACAAGGAAGATACTGGTCGTCGATCCGATTACGGAGGCCACCGCTCGGCCGGTCGTGTAGAACTGGGCGGTTTCCAGCGGGAGGCCGCAACGGACCAGATAGGCTGAACAGATCTTCGTCGTCGTCGTCGTCGTCGTCGTCGTCGTCGTCGTCGTCGTCGTCGTCGTCGTCGTCGCCGCCGCCGCCGCCGCCGCCGCCGCCGCCGCCGCCGTCGTCGTCGTCGTCGTCGTCGTCGTCGTCGTCGTCGTCGTCGTCGTCGTCGTCGTCGTCGTCGTCGTCGTCGTCGTCGTCGTCGTCGTCGTCGTCGTCGTCGTCGTCGTCGTCGTCGTTGTCGTCGTCGTCGTCGTCGTCGTCGTCGTCGTCGTCGTCGCCCTGTCGTCTCGTCGTCGTCGTCGTCGTCGTCGTCGTCGTCGTCGTCGTCGTCGTCGTCGTCGTCGTCGTCGTCGTCTCACCCGTCGAGAAAAAGTTGAACGCAGTGCCAAGGCTGAGCACGCCCGTGAGGGACACCAGCGTGAGAGCGGCAACTAGACGCCTGTAACTTTTGTCAATCAGTAGTTGCTTCATTGTCGCGTGATTGGCGCAGCGTAATTGTCCACCAAGGGCTTCTGCGCTGCAAAGGTTTCAGATGGTTTTGCATGTCATTGAGTTGACAACTTACTGGCACCACCTTATCCTCTGCATTTGGAAATCCATGAGCTCCGCTTGCACGCCGAGCCGCGTCAGCGTTCTCGCTGTGCCCTCGGCGTCCCCCTTCATAAGAAGCTGCCATTTGGGGCTCTCCGGAAGCCAGAGCCAGCAGAGGACAAATGTCAGTCCCGTGGGAAGCATGGCCGCTGCATAGACGCGCCACCAGCTCTGCGGGCTTCCCAGTAGGTCTCTGCGACCAACCAATGAACAGACGATGTCCCCCAGCTGCCAGAGGGCTATGCAGAGCGCGTTGGCCGACCCCTGCAGCTCTGCTGCGGACACCTCTGAGAGATAGGTGAAGTTGATGGGCTCAGCGAGGGCGTACTCCACGCTCATGGTGAGAATGGCTGCAAGTGATCTGTCACTGTAATCACTGTAATCTATGTCTGTTCGCGTGCATATATCCCTTTGGGGCAAGCCAGCACACATTCCTGGATTTTGCTTGATTGCTACACATGTGTGCTCAAGCCAGATGCGTGTTCTTGCTTCAGATGCGTGCGCTCCATCTGGTACACTTGTGCTTGATCGGGCACACGTGTGAGCGATCCCGATGTGTGCGCTCGATTGGGCATATACCGGGTTTTTCCGCTTAAGCGCCCCGGGGCGCTTACGTTGAAATGGGCCCTGAGACGACCTAAAGTTGGCACCATCTAAGCGCCCCGGGGCGCTAAAACAGAAAATGCTCTAAAGTACTGTAGAGGAGTTCCGGTGACTTATTGTGGCGTTCTGTGCATTTATAAGCTTCTCTAAGTGTCCAACCGACAACTTCCAGCCCCAAAGACGTCACATACATGCTTATCGGGCAGTTACACTGAACTTCAATACAAAATGTGACCCTGTAACTCAGTGCGGGCGACCTACACAGCTTCCTCAACCCCTGCCAAACCACATATATGCGCGATTTGAAGAATTTGCAGCTTCACAGATCAGTAAAACTCGCATAACCATGGTCTGAAATGCGTTGCCATTGTAATATTCCAAGCTTTCTCACGTACAGTCCCAGCGGGAAATAGCGGCCGCTTTTGTGCGTTTGTGTCCTGCGCGCGCAACTCCACGCGAAAAAGAACGCTTCTGTGCTTTCCGCACTGTGACTATGCTAATTCGCTATGCTACCATAACACGAAATGGTTTTGTGTACGATCCGATTTGCAAGATAACAACAGTGAAGCGCAAAAGGGCTGTTTTTCGCGCGGTCGCGCAAAAGCGGCCGCTATTTCCCGCTGGGACTGTAATTTACCTGTCAGACCTGCTATTTCACTGACATCACACCGAAAAACTTTGGCACCACGTAAGCGCCCTTCTGTCACACGGCAGTGAAAACCTCATAAGCGCCCCAGGGCGCTTATCGCAGGGGGGGGGGGGGGCGCTTAAGCGGGAAAAACCAAGTACATATGTATGTGCTCAATCTGGCACATGTGTGCCAAATCCATAAGCATGTGCTCGATCCAGATGCATGTGCTCATCGATCCAGATGCATGTGCATGATCAGGCACATTTGTGCTCGAGCTGGAGCACATGTGCCCAATCCAGTTGGCATGCACTCAATATGTGTGTGCCGGCTAAAAGAATGTGTGCCCGCTACCCACGAAGACAAGAATGTGTGTCCAATACCATCAGACCCAAAGAACGTGTACCAGGTACCCCCTGCAATCCAGAACATGTGCAAGCTCCCAAGACATGTGATGCATCCAGCACACATGCCGCACGTCTGGCACACATGTGTCAGATCGAGCACACGTGTGCCCAGTAAAGCACATGAGAGCACACACACCTGGATCGACCAAACGTGTGCCCAATCCAGTACACGTGTGCCAGATTGAGCACATCTGGATCGAGCACACTCGTGCCAGGAAATGAGGAATGTGTACTGAATCTGGCACGAGTGTGCAGCATCAGGCAAAATCCGCCGATCCAGATGCGTGTGCAGCATCCTGGGACAATAGTCCCACCCCGTACCTCAAAGGGCTAAGACGAAGGTTTGGAATCGACCTACCGAGCGGCAGAAGGGCGAAAGACTGCAGGAACTGCGCCAGAACAAAGAGAGCCATGGCTGTCAGCAGCAGGAGTGGCCCACTCAGGAGAAAGGCGCGCTTCCGTCCCAGGCCGTCGCTCAGTCGACTGCTCAGCACGCTCGACAGTTGAATACTCACCACTGAGTCGAGCGTCAACGTCAGGGGCCACACCCACACCATTGCGTGACTGCTGAGCTGGAGTAGATGAGACCTTTCCGAGACAAAAGCGATACACTCACATTTGTCAAAGCCCACTGCAACCGCTCCAACCTGCTCACCCTCCCCCCCCCCCCCCCCTTACCTGCAGCCTTTCTCGAATGAACTCTTCCAAGATGGGCTGCAGGGTATTGAGCGACGTCTG
The DNA here is from genome assembly GCA_030248115.1 of Linhomoeus sp. GSCO2_2. Taxonomy (NCBI): domain Eukaryota; kingdom Metazoa; phylum Nematoda; class Chromadorea; order Monhysterida; family Linhomoeidae; genus Linhomoeus; species Linhomoeus sp. GSCO2_2. The sequence goes on along the minus strand of JASAMZ010000787.1, from coordinate 487 downwards.
CAAATAGAAGTAAGGCACGCCTTTGACAAAGGCCATTAGCACCGCCGCCGTATAAGACTGCCATTTCCAGGAGCAGCGCATCTTCCTTTTATGCCATCGTACCACCTGAGCTGCTGAAAATTCATTTATAGGAAGTGCAGTTTAATTCAAGTGGCTGCAGGTTCATATGAAGAGCAGTCATTTTACTCAAGTTTAACCTGCTGACCTTCTCGGTGGACCTGTGCGGTTGAACTGCGGTCGTGCGGTTCATCGGTGCGGCCGCTTGAGAAAAGCTACAGTGGAGATCGACACATCAGTATTTTCGAGACGATTTCATGAAAAGATCGGTCTTTGTTGGCGAAGATCGGATGAGCGTTCGGAGGTTATGCATGATTTCCCAGTCTGAAAGATCTGCAAAATTAAAAATATCGGGTCAGCGCGTTAGCGCTCAACCCAATTCGTTCGCCGGGGGCCAGTGCGCCCCCGGGGACTAGGGGTTAGTACTACG
>JASAMZ010000786.1:0-29597 GCA_030248115.1 Linhomoeus sp. GSCO2_2 | reverse complement strand
AACAAGCTCCGGTATTAAAAACTTGAGTTTGTATTCTGACTGACATTTCAAAGAGTTGCGTTCTTTCTGCAGAGAGTGCGAGAGTTCATCGCCCGCATGCTCCGCTTCATGCGCCCCCGCTTCGCAAGAGGGTATTGCATAGCAATATTGATTTCGCCCGCGATTTGGCTTTTAGAGCAAGAACATCCCTCTTTCAAGCAACGCTTTTAAAAAAGTGACAAAAACTTGTATAAGTTTTGGCAAACAATTGACAGAGCACAAAAGAACGCACTATGAGCAATCAAACGGTGTCGCACGTCTGCATGCAGCAAAAAGCGATCTTAGCGTCAAAATCCCGAGAATGGCGTTTTCCGCGGTGCGTGTTTGCGTAATTGAACAAACCTTTGTAGCCGCATGAAAGAACACGTCGAGAGCTTTCGCCTGGCGTGTCGATTGCCACTCTACGACGCAAGACGAGCGAGTTAGAGCCGTTTTGTGCTTTTGCACCTTCAAGTTACTATAACTCGCGAAATTCAAACTTTTCAGTTTCGGACAAAGGGAGAACAAATGATCAGTGAGTCGGGAGCTATCCAAAAAGCTCGAGATCGTCTCTCTACGACGCAAGTTGAGCGCGTTAGAGCCAGCTTTGTGTCAAAATCCCGAGAATGGCGTTTTCCGCGGGGCGTGTTTGCGTAATTGAAAAGGTTTTGCTGCCACATAGAAGAGCACGTCGAGAGCTTTCACCTGACGTGGTGATTGCCGCTCTACGACGTAAGACGAGCGAGTAAGATCTGTTGTCTGTTTTGCACCTTTGGGTTACTGTAACTCGTGAAATTCAAACTTTTGAGTTTCGACAAGTGGGAGAACAAATGATCAGCGAGTCGTGAGCTATCCAAAAAGCTCGAGATCGTCTCTCTATGACGCAAGTTGAGCGCGTTAGAGCGATTTTAGCGTCAAAATGCCGAGAATGGCGTTTTCCGCGGTGCGTGTTTGCGTAATTGAAAAAACTTTTGCAGACGCATGAAAGAACACGTCGAGAGCTTTCACCTGCCGTGTCGATTGCTGCTCTACGACGTAGTACGAGCGAGTTACAGCCGTTTTGCGTTTTGACCTTCGGGTTACTGTAGCGCGCGCAATTCAAACTTTTGAATTTCGAAACCTCTTAGCGGAATGATCAGTGAGTCGAGACCTATCCGTAGAGCCCAAGATCTCCGCTCTACGACTTTCCAACGCCGAGATCTGAGAGCGTGACGCACGGACGGACGGACGTACGCACGCACGCCGAGCTCTCCTAGGGTGTCGCCCGCCTGAGGGCGGGCGAAAAAACTGGGTACCCGATGATGGTTGATTGGCATTGCATAGTGTGTTGTGCATTTGAGGAGTATAGTGCGTCAGAATAGAAAGTTGAGCATTTCTTCGGGGATTTTCGCCGCAGTTACCTCGAGTTTCCAAAGGTAGTTTGTGCCATTCTTGGGCAATCGTTGCCTATAAGATTCGTATTGGTGGGTACTGATCCATAAATGGATCAGGAATGTTCGCCGCAGGTTCACTTTGAAATGAAGAGGGTCTAAATGGGACGACGCCCTTTTCTTTTGGGTCACAAATGCGGGCGGTTACGACACCGTTGCTGTAGATTGCAGAACCGCACAGTAATTGCCGCGTTACGTGTTCGATAGAATAGGTGGCAAAACATACGTTGCACGACACATCCATGGAAAAATATTGCTTAGTTATAGCCATTTGAAAATGCCGAAATCTGCCATATTTTACAAAACCCTTGAAAATATACCTAATTTCTTGAATTCTAAAATCTGAAACTGTTTCATAATTACTTGACATACTACGCCCGGTACATCCAAGCAAAGATATTTTGAAATTTAAGTTGTTTGAAATTGTCGAAATTTGGCAATTTTGAGAAAAACCTTGAAAATATCCCTAAATTCGTTGATTATAAAATATAGAACTATTTGTTAAATAGTTGGCAGACTATGCCCGACACAACCATGCAAAGACATTCTGAAATTTAAGCCATTTGAAATTGTCTAAATTTGGGAATTTTAACAATACCCTTGAAAATATACGTAAATTCGCTAATTATAAAATCCGAAACTATATGCTGAATACTTGGCAGACTATGCTCGACACATCCGTACAAAGAAGTTTTGAAATTTAAGCTGTTTGAATTTGTCAAAATTTGGGAATTTTGACAAAAACCTTGAAAATATCCCTAATTTCGTGAATTCCAAAATCCGAAACTATTTGATAAATCCTTGGCAGACTATGCTCGACACATCCGCGAAAAGAAATTTTAAAATTTAAGCTGTTTGAAATTGTCAAGATTTGTGGATTTTAACAAAATCCTTTAAAATATCCTAAATTTCGTTAATTACATTCGCTGAAACCATTTGCTAAATACTTGGCAGACTATGCTGGATACATCCGTGCAAAAAAGTTTTGCAATTTAAGCTGTTTGAATTTGTCAAAATTTGGGAATTTTGACAAAAACCTTTGAAAATATTCCTAATTTCGTGAATGCTAAAATCCGAAACTATGTCACAAATTCATCGCGTCTTATGCCCTTTCCATTTCACCAAAAACTTTGCCGATACGACTTGTACATAAAAGTGTCATTTTTGACATTTTCATATTTTAATTGTAAATATCTCGAAATAGCGAAATTAGCAACAGAAACGGACAACGGCACGTTACTCAGCGCATTCGACTCCATTGGGTGGCACTAACCGTCATGTCTAGTTTTGTGACACCCACAGACAGACTCACAGACCCACGAACAGACAATAGCGTCCGTATATATACTCGCCGCCCTGGGGGGCGGCGAAACAAGCTGTGTGCGTAAAAAGTTCAACCTATACTTTGTGTCTGTCAAATCTTGGTGAACAGTATAGTGAATTTCATTCGCATAATTAGCCGTATCTAGAGAAGGTATCTTGAAAACGCGTACCACAATTCAAGTGCAGCCATTATCACGATACGGTTGTCTGTACAACTGATCAAAAGCTCAGTGATATCGCCGCGTTCGCTATATGGTATCGGCATGATACGACGCCGTTCATCTGAAGTTTTATACCTGTGGGAATACGCCACATCGAACAAAAAAACTTGCCAACTGTTTGGTGCAGTCGTTCTCTACCAGGAATTTCGTTTGGTTGCGTATTTCTGCGTTATGGCTCTTTTGCCAATTTATAGAATTTTGGCAAATGGTGGCGTATTTCTATACAATTCCACAATTGCAAACAATTTGGTTTGTGTTACAAATTATCTGCGGTCTATGCTCTTTCCATTTCTGAAGAAATTTCGCCGCTAGTCCATCAGGCGACAAAGTCGATTTTCGATATTTTTACATTTTAATTGTAAATATCTCTAAACTGCAATATTTCAAAACTGTAGAACCATGTCACAAATGCTTATTACCTTACGACCTTTCAATTTCTGCGTTCACATTTGTCAATAAATGACGTTCTATTTTTGTCAATTTGTGAAATTTTGACAAATAATTGCGTATTTCTATGAAATCCCACATTTGAAAAAAAAATTTTTTGTGTTACAAATTGTCCACGGCCTATGTTCTTTCCACTTCTGAAGAAATTTCGCCGCTAGCTCATCATGCGAAAAAGACGATTTTCGAGATTATTATATTTTAATTGTGAATATCTCCAAATTGCAATTTTTCAAAACTAAAAAACTATGTCACAAGTTCTTATTGGCTTACGACGTTTCAGTTTCTGCATTCACATCGTCAATAAATGACGTTCAATTTTTGTCAATTTATGAAATTTCGACAAACAATTGCGTATTTCTATCAAATTCCACATTGACAAAAATTTCTTTTGGGTTACAAATTATCAGCGGTTCGTGCTCTTTCCATTTCTGAAGAAATTTCGCGGCTAGCTCATCAGGTGAAAAAGTCGATTTTCGACATTTTTTAATTTTAATTGTGAATATCTCGAAAATGTGAAATTAGCAACAGAAACGGACATCGGATCCGTACTCAGCGACCTTGACTCTACTTGACCACATATGTCACATATCTTACTTCGGTGCCACGGACGGACGGACGGACACACACACACACAGACAGACAGACATTGTCATCCGTATATATACACCTCGCCGCGCTGAGGCGCGGCGAAAAAAGGGGCGACGCGTCAGCTGCGGCAGACGGTAGCGGCAGAGAACGGAACTCCCTCCACGTGGTCAAACCTGTGGCAGTGGACGCCTTCCCAGCCATCGTAGCAGTGGCAGTGGCAACCAAAAGGGGACGCTGACTCCTTCCACAGCGCAGGTGTAGCGGCCGTGGTCGCACTTGGACTTCTCCTGAAAGGTTTCACGCTGTATTCGTCCGTCAGTCGCATAGAACCACCACCGTCCAACTGCACAACCACTGCTGTGAAGTTTCGGGACGGAACAGCAAACGTTGCAGTCAAGCCATAGCAGCAGACAGCAGCTAATAGGGCCAACTGATTGGCCTCACCAGGGATTGCCATGGCAAACGGTGAAACTGCTATTACTATCTTGCGCCTTAGATCACGAATCAACGCTCTACGAACTGCGGCACTCGATGTTGCTGCCTGTGCCTCCACCCACACGTTCTGTTGCCCTAGCCGCGCGTGATAGACACAACTGCCGCTCGCGTAACTGTGAGTCAGAGAATTCTTGTCAAGGAGATTCGTGTGTACGTTTGCCGCAAGTTGCGGCCGTGGGTGAGCGACGCACGCAAGGGTTGTTTTACACTCTCGGTAGAATTCGTAAGTCTTCTCGGTATGCCAAATAGCTTTTGACCTGATTCCCTCCTGCAGTCGCGATGAGCGACAAGCGGATTTGAACACACCACTAGAGGGCAAGCAAGCTACAAGGTTTGGAGTCGATAATACGTATGTATGTATGCAATCACTCCAAAATGCATAGGTACTGGGTAGGATTTTGATCGCTTTTAATTAATCACGCAGCGCCTTTAAAATGGCAACTAGTGGTGGAAGCTCTTGAACGACACGACTACTAACAAGGCAAGATACATTGTTTGTGCTCTGTCTTGGCATTTAGAAGGGAGCGGTGAATTTCAACACAATTCCTGACGATACGACGACTATAGATGAATGGTGGCAAAGTGTCCTTGCTCTGCTTTGGCTGTTGCCAATCGTTTGTCAGTCACTCGCCAGTCGCCATGTGTGACTCAAGAAATTAAAAACACCACCAAAAAGTCAGCAAAACAAGTTTGGACCCCTTATGCAACCAATCACTCCAAAACCAAAACTTTCACAAGCACAATCCATGCCGCCTACAGAACAAATGGAGGAGAAGAGTGAGAGAGAGTGGGTGGGTGGGTGGTTTTGTCGCTGCCCCTCCTCCTCCTCAGAGGCGACCTCGCTCGCAGACGAAGTAGCGGTCGTCTTCGCAGTCGTCGTCGTACCATTTGTTGTTGGCGCCGCGGAAGACGACGCAGTCGACGCCCCTGTTACTACCGCTGTCATTGGGTTGACCGTCCTCCCACTGCGTGTAAGTGGCGATGCTGCCGTCCGTCCAGCGGTAGTCTCCCTCAGTGGCGATGTCGTTGAGGCCGATGTGCACGTAGCCTGTGTATCCGCCCAGCACTGAACACAGAGGCAGGGGAAGTGTGTGTCTGTGTCTGTCTTGCTGGTCGCTGCCGCCATTCCGCGGAGAGCGCCCCGTAAGAGATAGGTGTATGCAACTTTGAAAGAGAGTACTTTCTCGAATACATTCAGTGTAGAAATAGAACACGACGGCACATTTGTTAACGGGTGGCGCAAGAGGTCGATCCTTTCAGCGTCGTTGGAGTGCGACGCACCTTCGCATAGAGTGAGCACTCACGATATTCTGTCGACTTCGCATCACGGCACCTCAAGTGGTATGTACATACATACATACTGTTGGTGACTATTGCTGCACGTACACGACTCACGTACAATACAGCACACTTTCTTATTGAGGTACTGACGTTGACGCCGGAAGTGCAAAGCGGTCCTGTCATAGCATGCAGCGAGGTGCGTTATGTGTGACAACGCGTGTACGTCATGAATCGAAGCGAGTAGAATTGTGCCCTGTGTAGTTATTCGCACTGAGTGCAAACAAATCCGAAGCTCCACTGACGGTCGGCGAAAATGTCGTTGAGCTCTCTAGTCTTGGGGTTGAACAGGTCGCCGCCCTCCCTCTGGCAGGCCTCTCGCGCCTCCTCCCACCTCCTGGGAATGGAAGGAAAGGGCCTATCGGGTTTTTCCGAAAAGGCGCCCCGGGGCGCTAATTTTAAGTTTTGGCACTTCCGGCAAGAGCAGAGTCAAACCAAATAAGCGCCCCGGGGCGTTATATTGGAAAGTCTAATGTAATGCAATTTTGGCATTTCTATACTATACATAGGTTGCTCACAACAAAAGGCCGTAATAGTAACCATGGTGGTACAAAATCATCAAATTAACTGATGTTTAATGCACACGTGGTTTAATTCTCTTACAAAATAAAGGATTTGGGCTCATTTCAACTGCTGAGACCCTCATTTCTTGGTTGAGCAATCAATGTAAGGAAGTAAGATGTGCAGTTTGCTCAACGAATTTTTTCGCCGCCCCCCAGGGCGGCGATAAATATATGGGAACGCTATTGTCTGTTTGTGTGTCTGTCTGTCCGGAACAACTAGACATGACGGTTAGTGCCACCCGATGGAGTCGAATGCGCTGAGTAACGTGCCGTTGTCCGTTTCTGTTGCTAATTTCCCTATTTCGAGATATTTACAATTAAAATATGAAAATGTCAAAAATGACACTTTTATTTACAAGTCGCATCGGCAAAGTTTTTGCTGAAATGGAAAGGGCGTAAGATGAGATGAATTTGTGACATAGTTTCGGATTTTGGAATTCACCAAATTAGGTATATTTTCAAGGTTTTTGTCAAAATTCCCATATTTCGAACAATTCAAACAGCTTAAATTTCAAAACTTCTTTGCATCGATGTATCGAGCATAGTCTGCCAAGTATTTAGCAAATAGTTTCAGCAAATATAATTAACGAAATTTAGGATATTTTAAAGGATCAGTGCCGCCGCCATCTTCTTACCTGCAATCGCCAACTTCGTCTCCTTACCTTCTTCTTTCTGTGCGTGTATTGTACTGGAGAGAGATTGTACCACGCAGCCATCTCAGTAGTACTGACACTGAGTGTGCCCACTCTCCACGAAGCATGCTCCAGTGCCATTTCCAACCCAAAACCTTCTTCTTGTGTGTGTGTGTGTGCAGAGCGTGGCCAAAAACGCCGACGATTTATCATGGCCATAAGGACTCTCTATAGAGCCCCTCCTGATGGACAGATAGGGCGCCTCGGCAAGGCGCCTTCCCTTCCCCTCCTCTCTTCTCTCTATAGTGACGTTAATTCGAGTATGCGCTACAGTAGGATTTGAATAAGGGCGCGGAGTAAAATTGAGCACTTTCGTAGGAAAGCAGCTCTTCAATGAGTCAGTAGAGAGCTGTTTGTTTGTTCTCACTCTCGTCTATCTTACGTCAATCGGTTATGTCTGTCTTCTGGACAGACTAGTGTTTGCAGTGTAGCCTTATTTTGTGTGCTTCTCTAGCCGTACCCAATTCGGTTTGCTTACTGTAGTCTAAAACAAGTATTGCTCAAAGAGTGAAAGAACATCTCATGACTTCCCTACTTGCGAGCGAGCGGCATTGCACCAGCTGCGGTGGCCGAACGCTGTGCGTTGGTCTTGGTACTGTTGTGTTCCATTGTGGAAGAATGGGTCGAAGCAACCAGTTCATTGCCTATTGTAGTCTGGTTGGCACTATCTCAGGTGCTTTGTTCTGGCACCTGTTTCTCCTCCTATATTACTCTGTTTGGCTTCAACTTCAGAAACGCATGGCAAGTTTCCAGGCAGGGCCAAATCGACTTACACTTTTCGGTGCATTTTCGTGTGATTCGAAATTTGTGTGATTTATTTTCTTTGCTCATCAGTGGAGCCATCTTTCATTCCAGATGAGTCCGTGTTTCATCAAGCATACGCTCGCCTATGCATGTTCGCGCCTCTGCACCTGTCTTTAGACAAGCACTTAGTAATCGCCGAGAGAGCATAGGCGGAGCGAGGCCCCCCTTTTCCGTCCGAGAACTTCCGGCCCCCCTTAAGGGACCACTTATTCCCCCTAGATCGGCCTTAGAGTCCCGCTCTAAGGGGGTGAGGGCGCTACGCACAGAGCATGTTCAGAATCCCGAAGGGGACTAACTAATACACACCTCACTGGGCAGCTAGGCGTGGGTAATTGCTTGAAAAGTGCTTGAGAATCTAGCAAGGGATGTAGACACTAACACTAGCAAAAGAAGCTGTGCGTTGAGAAGAAATGTATAGCGGATATTGTTGAGAATCATGTGAAATAGGGCCTGCTGAAGAAAATGCTGCATATCAGAGTCTTTGAGGGCAAGAGTTATGGAAATGTCGAAGCTTGTGGTTTGGTGATTGGACTGCTGCTAACGGGAGCCACGGTAGCAGGAAGGAAAACGTTCGCCAGAGACAGACCTCGCGGTAAAAGCTATGATACAGTATTTCAGTATTCAAATTGACGGGCAAATTGACGGGCGTAGACAAATACAATGCGGAGGGAAACATTGGAAATACTTCACTTATGGGAGAGCAGAACTTTGCCATGCTCCGTTTGTTGCAAGTTGCCTTCTCTCACTCTCTGGTGAAGCACACTGACGTTCTATCGATCGTCAATCCAAGCCTCCTCTCGTTCCTCCTCTCAAGTTTCGATAACGACTCCCGATAAACAAGAGAGTCGATTCTTCCTAAACTTGCGACCAATCCATTCCTTCACTTCACTCCATTGTGCCACAAAGCGTCTCCCTCCATTGGGTTGTCTATGATTGCCTCCGTCCATCTTTACCCATTCTGCTCTTCTCTCCCAGGAAACAAAGCTGCACAAGTGTCCTTCCCCTTTAGAAGAAGTGTGTCCGTCGGCCGACGCCGCCGCTGATCGATTGGCCCAACTTTGCCATTGTTTTTTCGCGCTCTCTGTGAAGGAGGGGGGGGGATGGTGCACCCCCCCCCCCATTCGATCCTTGTTGTGCCGTGCGTCGCTGCTCGCAGCCGCGCGCGCACCCTTAGAAGATCTGGCGCGAAGCGCGCACGGACGGAAGTTCTTTTGGCAGCTTAGAGTCCTCTGCCTACCAGCTGGCACTTGGCCGCCGTTAGCCAGTGGTGGTAGAATACTAGGTGGTATGTTGAGCGGCTTCTGGAAGTGTACTTGCGGCAATGGGGCGCGTTTAGACGCGAATGCCCGCTTCATATTTGGATGTGCCGCCGTGCCTGTAAGATGTACCTACGTACATACCATTTTCTGGGTTGAAACTTGCTGCGCCTTCCAAAGTATGCACAGTGTCCACTATACCATTAAATGAGTATGCAAGCTCTGACGTGTGTACTGTGTAGTACTTCAGTCACGTGTGCAAGCACGTAGGCACATACGTCGCCGCTCAATGGTTACCATAGCAATTAGCTCATCGCGACTCGGCGCATCTCCCCTTTGTTTGACAGCACGGCCGCGCACTTATGCGCCAATTAGGCTGATGAATTGCGCTGACTTCATATGTACAAGCGTCTATGTCCGTGCCACAATGCATTTTCCTGTCTCCATTCCCATTTATAGACAGAGTTGTAAGCACTTCAATCCAAAATGGCCCCAGCATGAGACCACCTCACATCTACTGCTGGCTGCTCGTGTGGGAGATTTTGCGCCAAATTTGCGCGCAAAACGCGCCCCTGCGAGTCCACGCCACGAGTGGAAAGACCATGCGGCAATATGGCGGCCAAGAAGTGGGAAGGATGCAGCGACAGAGGAGCTATGGAAAGCCCAAAACCTACGTGGACAATGGAAAGACGATCCGGGATTGGGGCTACACACCTCCTTCCATGCGTCAGTACCTAGCAACAGCATCTTGGAGAATGCAGCAAATTTGAATTTTCTAATGGATATTGCGGATTTAAATTTCTTCGGACTCTACATTAGTAGGCGCTGAATTTAGGGTACCTATATCTTGAAAATGGAGTATGAAGTAATCCGTTCGTTCTAGGAGTCTTTTATTGTAGCGCAATTCAAACTTAATCATAATTCAAACTCAAACTCAAACCTAGTCGAACTCGAACTTAACTTAAACTTGAACGCAAGTTCGATACGTACAATGTAGGTACACCTAGAGAATTTTTATATTGATCGAAGCGTTCGACTAGAGTCGCAAACTCTTCCCCCCACCCATCCCCATATTCAAAGTTCAGGCTGCGCTCTGTCAGTTTGCAGCGCAATATCAGTCCCGTGAATCATCATACAGTAATCCTTCTTAGCAGCGTGACCGCTCAGTCACACCAGTCACACTATGAGCTGAGAGGCCTGAGACACTTCGAGTGACTCAGTGTCACTTCTACGAGCGTTGGCATTTTCAAACCCAAAATGCTCGCCATTCAACTCATGCCTCTAATTGTACCCTTGATCAAAAAGCACAAAGTGTCTGAAAAGGCTGTCGATTTACTCTACCGGGCGAACTTCAGTCAACCAAATGACAACAGAGGTTATTAATGTACCGTAGAAGTGTTGTTACCCTCGTGGTCGTCGTCAAACATTCCACGTTTCAAAATTCAACTTTTGCTTCCCACTTCTCAACTTTTCAGGCGGCCCGGTGTTCCGCTGCTACAGCTGCATGTCGGACAATTTCCGCAAGGACTTCTACACGAGATTCGGAAGGGTCTATCGGCCGCCGGACGCCGACGCTTTTACCGAGGCCTGCGAAGACGAATACATGGACGTCACAAGGCTGCCATCACACAACTGTACAACAATGTGCGTCGTTCTGAGGGAGCCCGTCGTCACCGGAGGTGAGCTGATGCGATTGTCGCTATAGGTGCCAAGAAGGGGGGGGGGGGGAGGAGGGTACCTAGGGGGGGGGGGGGGGGGTGGGGACTGGGGGGGTCAGAGGTTAGAGGGAAGGGGGAGTGGGGCGTTAATTAGAACGTTGCGCAACAAGATTCGCCATTCCCCAGCGGGTGAAGTGTGGATTTGGGGAGGGTACGCCTGAGGCAAGGCTCACAAAGTACCTCACTCCTTCCTCCTCCCAATGTGTGTTTGGCGGAAAAGCCGAACAAACTATCCCAGCAAGCGCGATCCTCAAACCGAATCCGCAATTCTGTCCCATCTTACGCGCCGTCCATTCCCCACAGGCGTCATCACCAGTACCAACCACATTCGGGGCTGCCTGGACCGAATCATGCGCCGACGCTTCAACTCCACGGCTCTGACGGTCCATCGTCTCAACGAGAGGGACGGCCGCTGCCGCAACTTGCCATTCAGCCAGTTGACAGGGATCGATGGATTGTACGGACAAATGCGCATTTGTACCTGCTATGGGGACAAGTGCAACGGCGCGTCGTCGGCGACCGGACTGCTTTTGTGGGGTCGGAATGGAGGATTCCTTTGGACGAGGTGGCAGATTCTGATCGCAACCATTGTGACGGGGATAATTGTATTGATTTGGTGATAGTATGATGGGATTTCGTGATATTGCCACTGTATTTAGGAGTCGCGAAGCAATAATGTATCGTCGCGTGACGTATGAGCCGACTGGCGCACTTTCTGTTTTCTGCGGTACACAGAGTGCGACTACATACCAATGAAGTTAGCGTCGCTGAATAGGATTACCGACAAGTTGCCGCCGCCTCAAACACTGAATCGTTCATCGTTCGCGATTTGAGTATGCTGACTAATCACCCCACTGAATGTTTGGCAAGCGGAACTGCTGTTGCTTTGTTTACACTTCCAGGCATGTCGAGATGCAAAGGAATGCTTCATACTTCCACAGGAGTGAGTGGCTATTACTTCCACCAGCACCGCACATCATACGAATACTCACAACTGTAACCGTGATAGTTGCAATCACCGAGATATCCAGTTTGGCGCATCGATATGGAAACCGACCGAAGAAGGGCTTATCTGCAGAGCTGCGACAAACACTTTGTGAGGCGATTGTAGAACAAGACCTTGAAGGTCTCGCGAAAGAGGCCCGAAAAGGCAATGTGAAGAAAAATACCAAGAGTGCCATTGAGATCAAAGACAAAGTGGAGCAGTGGACTGAAGGCTATGTGGATCTTGTCGAGTAGGCTCCAAGGTACCCAGATGCGATGGGCGAAGCGATGGCTGTAGCCATCCAGGGAGGTGTAGAACAACCACGCCTGTGCAAAGAGATTCACGCCAACCTCGGCGGAGCGGCCGAAGATCACGAGACTGACGCAGGTCAGGTTGAGGGCCACCGTGCCGAAGAGAAGGCGGAAGTTGTTTCTGGCGTCCAATCTCCGGCGCTCCATCTCGTCGTTGTCGACCCTGCCGCGCGCAGGCCCCTTCGCGAATCGGAGCACGGCCTGCCTCGCCCTTCGCAAGTAGAGGAACTGGCGCAAGAACAAGAAGTGGAGCTGGACGACGAGAAGCAGGTTGCTCGCCAGCGGAGACAACGACAGCAATTGGGAAAGCACGACTAACGACTTCTCGGTTGGGCTTGAGCTTTTTGACAGGATGAGAGCAACGAGATGAAGGGTCCACAGCAGGGGATGCGGCAGCCAGTTGAGGGCCGTCATGACAAAGACCCGCCAGTAGGGCTTCCGGATGCCTGAACCCTTTGGCGATTTGGCTGAACACAGCCATCGCTCCTTTGACAACCAGTAGAGGCTGACCTGAAGGAGAACTCTTGTCAGAGATGATAGTTGAATGGGGCATTGCCAAGTCGATTTCGAATACAAGTAGGCCACCCTACTACAGAAAACTCTGAACCACTATTCCATTGTGTCGCAGGCATAAGTATTCACTTTTTTCGCTCGGCCTCAGCCGAGCGAACCCTATCAAGAGCTCGGCGTGCGTGCGTACGTACGTACGTACGTGCGTACGTACGTCACGCTCGCTTCGGGCTTAATAACTCGCTCGTCTGACGTCGTAGGGTGGAGTTTGAGACATCGTCGAGTAGCCTGAGGACTCCTCTCGCCACCTGAGTGTTCAAAACTGAAATAAGTTTTCAAACTCGCGCGCTACAGTATCCCAAAGTGGGGTCCATTTTAAGACAAAAGTTGACCGAAGCTAGTAAAATCGCATATCAAAGTGAAGCGCTCGAGCTCCTGATCACGAATCCGACAACAGAAAGTTTCAAAAGTTTAAGCAGAGAGCTACAGTAACCAAAACGCGTCGAAAACTGGAAACGACACGCTTGCTTCGGGCTTAATAGCTCGCTTGTCTAACGTCGCTGGGCTGAGGTCGACACATCGACGGGTAGCCCTCGGAGTACTCTCGCCATCTGAGTGTTCAAAACTAAAATAAGTTTTCAAACCCGCGCGCTACAGTATCCCAAAGTGGGGTCCATTTTAAGACAAAAGTTGACCGAACCTAGTCAAATCGCGTATCAAGGTGAAGCGCTCGAGCTCCTGAGCACGAATACGACAACAACAAGTTTCAAAAGTTTAAATGGCGAGCTACAGTAACCAAAACGCGTCGAAAACTTGAAACGACACGGTTGCTTCGAGCTTAATAACTCGCTTGTCTGACGTCGCTGAGATGAGGTCGACACATCGACGGGTAGCCCTCGGACTCCTCTCGCGAACTGGGACGTCGAAATAATAACAAGTTCTGAAAACTTCGCGCTACAGTGCCCCAAAGTAAGGTCCGCGAAAAGTCAAAACTTTATCGAACCTAGTCGAATCGCATATCAAAATGAAGCGCTCGACCTCCTGAGCACGAATCCGACAACAAAAAGTTTCAAAAGGTCAATGAGATGGCTACAGTAACCAAAACGCGATGAAAACTGCACACTTTGGGTTGTTATATCTTGGCACTCGTGCGTTGCAGAGGAGCGATCTTGACATCGCTGAAGAGCTCACTGCAAGCCAACATCAAATCATGCTCACAATTAACCTGTAGTTTTGCGTTAGATTCCAGTGTTTTTTTTTAAATTTAGTCTGAAAAGATAATTTTCTTGGTGTAAAGAATTAAACCCGAGCGATACCAATGTTGCGTAGCAAGACCACTCCAAAAAGTGTAGTCGCGAGGAGAGTCAAGACGCTGCACAAAATCGGAAAGGGCCTTGCTACAATCTCAGTAAGAAGTCAAAGCTCAAAACCACTCCGCTTTTTAAAAGAGACTTGTTTCGCTCGGCCTCAGCCGAGCGAACCCTATCAAGAGCTCGGCGTGCGTACGTACGTGCGTACGTACGTCACGCTCGCTTCGGGCTTAATAACTCGCTCGTCCGACGTCGTAGGATGTAGTTTGAGACATCGTCGAGTAGCCTGAGGACTCCTCTCGCCATCTGAGTGTTCAAAACTGAAATAAGTTTTCAAACTCGCGCGCTACAGTATCCCAAAGTGGGGTCCATTTTGAGACAAAAGTTGGCCGAAGCTAGTCAAATCACATATCAAAGTGAAGCGCTCGAGCTCCTGAGCACGAATCCGACAACAAAAAGTTTCAAAAGTTTAAACAGCGAGCTACAGTAACCAAAACGCGTCGAAAACTGGAAACGACACGCTTTCTTCGGGCTTAATAACTCGCTTGTCTGACGTCGCTGGGTTGAGTTCGACACATCGACGGGTAGCCCTCGGACTACTCTCGCCATCTGAGTATTCAAAACTGAAATAAGTTTTCAAACTCGTGCGCTACAGTATCCCAAAGTTGGGTCCGTTTTAAGACAAAAGTTGACCGAAGCTAGTCAAATCGCATATCAAAGTGAAGCGCTCGAGCTCTCGAGCACAAATCCGACAACAAAAAGTTTTAAAAGTTTAAACAGAGAGCTACAGTAACCAAAACGCGTCAAAAACTGGAAACGACACGCTTGCTTCGGGCTTAATAACTCGCTTGTCTGACGTCGCTGGGTTGAGTTCGACACATCGACGGGTAGCCCTCGGACTACTCTCGCGAACTGTGACGTCGAAATAATAACAAGTTTTAAAAATTGCGCGCTACAGTATCCTGAAGTAATGTCCGCAAAAAGTCAAAACTTTATAGAACCTAGTCGAATCGCCAAAATGAAGCGCTCGACCTCCTGAGCAAGAATCCGGCAACAAAAAGTTTTAAAACGTCAATGAGAGGGCTACAGTAACCAAAACGCGATGAAAACTGCAGATTTTGGTTTGTTACATCTTGGCACTCGTGCGTTGCAGAGCGGCGGTCTTGACATCGCTGAAGAGCTCACTGCAAGCCAACATCAAATCATGCTCACAATTAACCTGTAGTTTTGCGCTAGATTCCAGTGTCCTTTTTTTAAATTTAGTCTGAAAAGATGATTTGCTTGGTGTAAAGAATTCAACCCGAGCGATACCAATGTTGCGTAGCAAGACCACTCCAAAAAGTGTAGTCGCGAGGAGAGTCAAAGACGCTGCACGAAACCGGAAAGGGCCTTGCTACAATCTCAGTACAAATTCAAAGCTCAAAACCACTCCGCTTTTTGGCACTCCGCTTTGCAAAAGCAGGAGTGCTATAGGGGGCGTCGGATTGAACAGAATCATCTTACCAAGCTTTCTCGCGCTACACAAATCGGATCGCCAAGCGGTTTGTTGCGTTAGATAGGTTGAGTCGACGCGCAGGGTGGACGAGAAACTAGAAAGTTCCGGTGGTGGAAGAATTTTGCGAAAATTCAAAAATTCAAATTTTTGCTAAGTAAAAAAAAAACAATACGCCATAACTCTCGCAAAAGTGTTCCGATTTTGACGATTTTTGGATATGTTGTAAGCCCTTGGATGTTCTTCAGAGCAAAACCGGAACGGGCTCCCTAGGTGGTCCGACGCGGGAGTACGGTAGAAAATTTGAATTTTCAAAAATTTTTCCGACCTTCAAATAATCAGAACTCGAGTTTGCGACGGCGGATCCTCGCCAAACTTTACGCTGGCCTCGACACTTGTATTACCTTTCGTTTGAAACCAAAAGCACCGAGATCGCTTGCGCCGTTCTTTCAAAACGCTGAGCCAAATTACGGATTTTCGACTTTGGGTGGAGATTTGGCTTGGAAAGCGTGCCTTTAGCGGTAAATTGACAATCGCAACGTGTTCTACGTCAAAAGTTGGCCTAGACAAAGTGTCTTGACTATTTTGAGCTGCCGTACCCCGGCCGCGCCGAATTTTTTAATCCTGGGGTCAAATTTTCGAAATTGAGTTTTCACGTGTTTCGGGGGTATTCGACGACGCTGAACACGAATCCGGTGTTTGTTTTGCGATTTCGGACGCCTTTACCCTTATTTCGGCGCCCGGCCAGCCAAAAATTGGGTCCCGGGGTCGAATTTCCAAAATTGAGTTGACAGTCGTTTCTGGGGTATTCAGCAGTGCTGAACGCGAATCCAGCTTTTATTTTTCGATATGAGTTTCTTTTAGCCTGCTTTGGGCGTCAGAACACGCCCCAAACACGCCCAAACTTGTCCGAACATGTTCAAACTTGTCCAAATATGTCCAAACATGTTCAAACTTGTCCAAACACATTCAAACACGTCCAAACTTGTCCAAACTTGTTCGAACATTGTCGTAGACACTGAACACGAATCCGGCGTTTGTTTCCGTGAAGGCTTATTACCGAGTAGCGAGACGAGCGACAGTCTGCTTTGCTTCGGAACAAGCGGAGTGCCACCCTGAAGGTCCCCTTCAGCGTTCAACTAGTTAAAAGAGACTTGTTTCGCCCGGCCTCAGCCGGGCGAACCCCTACGAGAGCTTATCGTGCGTGCGTACGTGCGTACGTGCGTACGTCCGTCACGCTCTCATATCTCAGCGTTGAAAAGTCGTAGGAAGGCGGTCTTGGACTTTATGGATAGGTCTCGACTCACTGGTAATGTTGCTAAGAGACTTCGAAATTCAAAAGTTTGAATTGCGCGCGCTACAGTAATCCGAACGTCAAAACGTAAAACGGCTCTAACTCGTTCGTCTTACGTCGTAGAGCGGCGTGCGATAGGTCAAGTAAAAGGTCTCGACGTGCACTTTCGTTTGGCATTAAAAGTTTTCTTAATTACGCAAACACGCAACACGAAAAGCGACATTTTCGCGTTTTTAACGCAGAAATCGCTCTAACTCGATCAGCGTGCGTCGTACGGAGACGATCTTGGGTTGGTTGGATAGCTCTCGACTCACTGATCATTTGTTCTTCTATTGGTCGAAACTCAAAAGTTTGAATTTCGGGAGCCACAGTAACCCAAAGGTTTAAAACGCAAAACTTATCTAACTCCCTCGTCTTCCGTCATAGAGAGACGATCTTGAGTTCGTTGAATAGGTTTCGGCGCACTGAAAATTCCGTTAAGAGAAGTCGAAATTCAAAAGTTTGAATTGCGCGCGCTACAGTAACACAAAGGTCCAAAACGCAAAACGGCTCCAACACGCTCGTCTTACGTCGTAGAGCGGCGTGCTATAGGTCAGCTAAAAGGTCTCGACGTGCTCTTTCACTTGGCGTGAAAATTTTGTTAATTACGCAAACACGCACCACGAAAAGCGACATTCTCGCGCTTTTAGCGTAGAAATCGCTCTAACTCGCTCAGCGTGCGTCGTAGAGAGACGATCTTGAGTTGCTGGATAGCTCTTGACTCACTGATCAGTTGCTCTTCTATTGGTCGAAACTCAAAAGTTTGAACATCGCGAGCTACAATAACCCAAAAGTTCAAAACGCAAAACTTCTCTAACTCGCTCGTCTTACGTTGTAGAGCGGCATTCGTTCGACCGTTTGAAAGCTTACGTTGAGGCAGTTGTTGAACGGTCATTCCTAAAGAAATACTTTTGTTTTAAACCCTTGTCTTACGAACAACTTTGTCTGCTAAAAAAATTAATCCCGGGCGATCCCAATGTTGCCTTGCAACAACCGCTCAGAAATGCGTGTGTCTTGCTCAAAAAATTAATCCCGGGCGATCCCAATGTTGCCCTGCAAGAACCGCTCAGAAAGCAGCGTGTCAGAAGTAGCGCATGAATAGTGGACTCCGGGCGGGCGCGCGTCATATCGGAAAGGCTTCGAAATACTTTACAAAAGTATCCACTCTTTCACTCTTCCACTTTAAAATACTCACAAACCACTCTGTATTAATAAAACAACTCAACTTTTTTAAAACAGCTTGTTCAGCCGTTTTAGTACAAAATGTGGCTTCAACATTGTGCTTCGTTCGACGCATTCAGCGCGAAAACTTCGCGGGAAGGTAACGCAGCAGAAAAATTGCACCAAAATTTATCGAAAATCGAAAATAAGCGCGCTGGCAAAATTTGCAATAACCGTGTTGTAGTTTGCATCGTCTTAGCCTCACCTGATTGAGCAGCAGGGCTGAGGTTGATACCATGGACCTCAAGAGCTGCGGCACTGCTGCATAACCATAAGGGAAGCAGTGGTTGCCGTCCACGAATATCTGGTCATCCATGTCGTGATCCAACTTGAGGTTGAGCAACAGGCTAGAGAGACAGTTGGCCATGTCGCTGAGAACCTCCAGGTAGTGAAACCGTATGGCGTTCTTGTTGGTCGCTAGCCCCTTGAGCATGTGACGGATGTGGGCGAGGCAAAACAGGCCTCCCAGCAGGCCCAAGGGCGTGCTCACGTACATGTCGACCAACTCTTGCCACCAAGCCAGCAATTCCCAAAACTGGGCCCCATTATAATTGCCCTGATTCTTATACTGGGACGCCCGAGCGTGCTGAACCGTGCGTTTACGACCCGCCGCCTCCCACCATATAGTGGGGTCGACGAGAAAGCAGCGAAGTCTAAATGACCTGGCGCAGTAAAGACCCCTCTCCAACCGAAGGCTGTCGAGGAACAACGCCGCATTCTCCCTGCTCTCGGCTCGGCCAAAACTGTCCGCCACAAGCTGCTGTCGGCCCATGACGCTCACCACCCGGCGGCTACACGTGCCAACTGCCAGCCTGGTCGAGCAACGCCGCGACAGAGTCCTGTAGTGGCCGGGCCAGCCATTTCCACTCGAGGAACCATTGCCCAGCAGGCAGCTGTAGAGGGCGCAGTAGTAGGGGTAGACGAAATTGGATCTGCAGCGACGACGGCCCCACTGCTGCGAAGGGTAAGATGCGGCTACAGTGTGGAAACAACGCTCAGTTCACCTGAATGCCCAGCCGTCGTCGTGATCGTAGGAGGCGTTTGCCGACGCCCTTACTGTTCGTGCAAACCGTCGCAAGGTGGCACCTCCATCTTGGAATGACCAGGGGCAAGGGGCCCACCGCGAGCTGTTGCGCAATTCCTTTGCCACGTAGGCGGCTTGTTTTAGTATCCTGGAGAAGGTGGCATTGTTGATGAGCTATGCACATTTGCTACCACGACAACTGCCCTCTTGAGTACGTACCTGTTCTCGTGGTCTGTGGTTATGCCAACGACCCTCGCTGCAAAAGCCAAGACGATGAAGAATGACTGTGCCACTTGCATCATATGGTGTTACCGCTGTGCACGGTAGGGTCAACAGCCTAGAGTTACAGTATGTTAGAGCCCATTGACATCACCACTCAAGTAATTGAAAAGACAATTGGTCGCCAAAAAGAAACCTATTTAGAAAGGAAGGGCAGCTGTTTCTGCATCTACCCACTTGACCATTGGATGAGATTGGAACCATCGCAGTTCCCAACGTTTCTAAATCTTGCTGAACCGTTCAAGCATGCTTGAGGCTGGGCTGTCAGGCATGCCGCAGGCAACTGCCTAGGTGTTTGTACTGATGTCAGTTAACTGGAATGATGCAGAATCACCTGCACTTCTTTTGCTAGATAGTATCTTTCAGACAGCGAGTGCGACGGTTTGAGTTGTGGTGATAGCCAGGAAATAAAACAGTTAGCAACGGCGAGAAGGTGACACGATCACTTGCGCTGTCACAACGAGATGACTGGACACCACAAGGAAAGGCACTGGAAGTACATGTAGCCATCGTAATGACAGGCACTGGCATAGCAATGGAGTGGGTGAGGCAAGCTTTGGTGGCAAGGGGCCTTCTTGCGTGGTAACCCAGACAAACTGGTGCCCACTAACTGTCCACAGCATGGTGGGAAGGAGACACAGTCAGGTAGGTAAAGTGCTCTCTGTTTGAGCCCACGCAGCAGAAGACTCAGCTTCGACTTCAGAGCTTCTTCTTCTTCAGAGCTACATGTCAGATTGAGAAGTACAAGGATGCATTATCGGTTGAAACAGTTCAACGGCTTCACAAGGTCCAATTCAGAGACACTCGGTTTTAGGGCGAAGGTAATGAGGACCCAAACCCCACGAGGCCGCCCCACTTAACATGGCTCCAGATAATATGTGGCACTGTCAAAGTACGAATGAACGATCAACTTATCGGTCGCTTCTATTTCACACGAAATAAGTTACACAAGAGGCAGCGACGAACACGTAAGAAACTAGTATGGCAGCGTCGGAGAATATTATATAGCAGGAAACGAATGAATTTCAACTGGCAGAGCATCACTGAGCGTGTATTGTGTTAGACAGACAGTAGGGTCAAAGACGATACCGAAAACAGGCGGACGCACACAGGTCACAAAAGACAGCTATGTATGTAAGTAGCGTCAGGTTCGCCACGGGAACTGGTTCGCCTTCTGCACAGTCCTCACTATCTAGGACGTATGAGTAATCTAAGCACGGGTTTACGGAATCGATCCTCGCGAACTCGCTCGACGCGTCGAACCATCGACGCAATCATGATATTCACAATATTGTACATTGTACAATAGACATTGTACAAAAGGCGTATCACAGTGTCCACCAGTGGAGGCCGCAAATTTGGGGGGGTGGGGTTTTTTGGGGGGGGGGGCGGGGTTGGGTTGTGGGGGGTGGGGGGGGGGGTTGCTGGGTGGTGGGTTTTTTTCCACAAGCTACCAGCGTTCGTCGACGCGTGGCGGGCGCGTAACTTGGTGGAGGTGCGTCCGCGGCAGTTTTAGCCAAAGCTGAGTCGCGCGTTAGGACGCCGAGTGGCGTGACAGTCTGACGTTGGCTTCTGCTGTTGGGTTGCGCCAAGGACAGCTCGTAGCTTGGCGGTGGCACTTCCGCGACACTCGCTGCGTGGCTTGCCGCCTAGTCGCTTGTGACTTGCGGACGCGGTATCACGATTCGCAGCGCGTCCACTGGACTTTCACCAGCGCCTAATCTTGGCGTGGTTGGGGCGGGCGTCGTCGTGGCGAAGTAGCGCGTGCCAGACATCGGACCTACATACTTGCACATGCACCGCTGTGCAAGCAGAAACACTGGCCATAAATTAACGCCCAGTGAACTTGAAGACTTCCTTCCTTTCGCACTTCATTTGACGAGAGTGCACGCAGCAGTGCATTGCATTGGTACGGCAGATGGTTTGAAACAATGACACTCCGCTCGCTCAGTACAACCAATTAGTGCTTCCATCTAACAAAGCTCGTTCTTGCGTCCTCTGACGCACGGTAAAGAATGTCGAGCACTCACACATCGTCCTTGGTGGGCTCGTTATGTCGCCTGTCCGTCGCTACCGGGACTTTGTGTCGACCGCGCAAGTAACCCGCGTGAAGGAGATATCGACAAACATTCCCATTCACCTTGTTGTGAGTTTCATCTGGCAAACAGACAGAGACAGAAAAGGAACAAGAATTCTGCACAACTGAATTCTTGCACGATACCAACATGGATATTCTCAGCACTCTTAGCAACGCGCTCGACGTCCTGCGTGTTCTAAGCGTCATAGTCGTTCTGCCGCTGTATCTCGTGGTCCTGCACGCGGTCTGCAGGCAGAAGAAAACCCTGAGCCCCTCCTTCGTTGCCATCTTTATTAGTGCTGGTTTGGCTGACATCGTGCTTCTATGTCACTACTTCATTTTCTACTTCTTGCCAAATGTTTGCCAGCCCTGGATCGAACTAGTGGAGCGCAGTTGGGTAAGGCGGTTTTAGTGTTGGCTATGCAGGTTTTAAACTAGGACAAGGATTGCTTTGCTGTGATTTAGTTCCTGACGACAGTGTCGATGACGGGAATATGGGGATTCTACTATGCGCAGGTGAGCAGACTTGTCCTAAGGGTAGCACAGTCTGATTGCAGAGTCGGTCCATCAGTCACTGAAACCAAGAACAGAAAGTTCAATGACAGCTCCGCTGTGCTTGAGATTGCGACAAATTTTGTTCCGCAAGTGTTAAAGGACTAGCGAACTCCATGTATGCGACCACCATTCAGGTTCTCGGGGTGGTCTGCCTATCGTTCAATCGGTACTGCGCTGTGGTAACACCACTGTCTTACAAGAAGGTTTGTTTTTGAAACAGTTAGAAGCCTAAATCTGCTTACCTAAGTGTGATTTAGTTCTGTTTGCTCTAATACGGCTGGTGGCTGTCGATGCAATTGTCCTTAATGACGAGAAATGGGCTTGTTGCATAGAGTTTGAAATTTGCACTTTACACTTGAGTAGAGCTATGAATATTAAACTAAAAAAGGTATAAATGTTTTTTACGTAAATATGAATATTTGTCACTCGGCATTCAGGGACTTGGCAAGTTTAAACTGGGAGCAATTCTTTTTCTACAGTGGCTATTACCGATGCTCATTAACGTCCCCTTCTTTGTACATCCTGCGTTCTACAGCCAGATAAGAGCCAACCTGTCCCAGATTTACCCCAAATTCGTCAACCAAGAGGTAGTTAGGGACATTATATTCATATTCTGCCTACCTTATAGTGGCTACTCTGCACAGCAAAACTTTTCAGGTGTCAGACGCATACTATGCCGGCTCGGTAGTTTTTGAGTCCTTTATTTTAATGCCGATATTGCTGCTCATCTATGCTCGCATAGGCTACAGCATGTGGAAAGGCGTTCGCAGGTGCGTGGTGTGAAATGAATGTGGTTGCAGTGGCAAATTTGTGTACAGATAGCTATGTACATGTGAAGACGCAGTGGCATCGTAGGTACTCCAACTGACATCTCTTAAGCAAAATCCTTGACCTCTTGCCAACCGTATACCTATTCTACTTAACTGACCATTAGTAATACTCATGTCGAAACTCAACAGTTTGAATTTCGCTACCTGCCGAAAGGTGCCAAAACGCAGAACGGGTCCAAATCTTACATAGTGGTCTGTAAAGTCTTACACGCCCCCTTCTCCCAAACTCAACCACACTGGCCGGTTAAAGCTCAAAGATGCAGTGCTTACACACGTACATGCGGTTTTGTCTGCAGCTCCCCGGCAAGCGGCGGCCAACCCGCGGCCTCTGTACATCAGCAGGCCGAGAAGTGGCGCGCCTACAAGCTGACTGCCGTCGGCTTCGTCACCTCCTTCGTCTACCTGGTGATGGCGGTGAGCAATCTGGCGGTTACACTGCTGCCGATCTTCGTCAACAGCGGGCAAGCAGACGTCTACTCTCTGTGGTTGTACTTCATCTTCATCATTGCCAACCATCTGCTCTGCTACATCACGCCTCTCTCCATGCTCTGTTTGTCGGGTGAGACAGCGACAAAAACACGCTGGCACTGTACAAACAGATGTCTAGTTCGAATGGGCAATTCTGAACGGTTGAGCATTCATTTGCCATCTTTTTTTCGCCGCGCCTCAGCGCGGCGAGGTGTATATATACGGATGACAATGTGTGTGTGTGTGTGTGTCTGTGTGTGTGTGTGTGTGTGTTTCCGTCGCACCGAAGTAAAACATGTGACATATGTGGTCAAGTAGAGTCGATGTCGCTGAGTACGGATCCGATGTCCGTTTCTGTTGCTAATTTCGCATTTTCAAGATATTCGCAATTAGAATTCGAAAATGTCGAAAATCGACTTTTTCGTCTGATGCGCTAGCCGCGAAATTTCTTCAGAAATGGCAAGGGCATTGACCGCGGATAATTTGTAACACAAAAGAAATTTTTTGCAAATGTGGAATTTAATAGAGATACGTGATTATTTGTCAAAATTGCACAAATTGACCGAAATACAACGTCATTTATTGACGAATGTGAATGCAGAATTGGAAGGGTCGTATGCCAATAAGAATTTGTGACATAGTTTTGCACTTTTTAAAAATTGCAATTTCGAGATATTTTCAATCAAAATATGGAAATGTCGAAAATCGACTTTTTCACCTGATGATATAGCGGCGAAATTTCTTCAGAAATGGAAAGAGTATAGACTGCGGATAATTTGTAACGCAAGAGAATTTTTTGCAAATATGGAATTTAATAGAAATACGTAATTATTTTTTAAAATTTCATAAATCAACAAAAATAGAACGTCGTTTTTTGACGAATTTGAACGCAGAAACGGGAAGGCCGTATGCCAATAAGAATTTGTGACATAGTTCTACAGTTTTAATAAATCCCAATTTCGAGATATTTAGAATTCAAATTAAAAAAAATGTCAAAATTGAGATTTTCGTCTGATGGCCAGAACAGCTGTTTATTGATGAATGTGCACTCGGAAACAGAAATGTGCACGCTAAACACAGGAATTCGCTCGCACCAAACTTTTGGCAAGTTTTTTTGTGGGATGTGACGTTTTCACACAGGTAGAAAACATCAGATAGACGGCGTCGTATCATGCCGATAACATATAGCGAACGCGGCGATATCACTGAGCTTTAGATCAGCTGTACAGACAACCGTATCGTGGGGATAGCTGCACTTGGCATTAAGGTACACATTCTCAAGACACTTTCTCCAGATGCGGCTAACGATGTGTACAAAGTTCACTATACTGTTCACCCAAATTTGACAGACACGAAGTATAGGTTGAACTTTTTACACACACAGCTTGTTCGCCGCGCCTCAGCGCGGCGATGTGTATATATACAGATGACGATGTGTAGTCCGCGAACTTTTTTGTCCTGCCGAAGTAAAACACGTGACAGATGGCGTCAGGTAGAGTCGATGTCGCCGATTGCGGATCCGATGAGATCTGCTGTTGCTAATTTCAAAATGAGTGTGGGTGTAACGTTTGAAGTTTGAAATTTTTCGACAAATTATCTCTATTTGCAATGTTACGGTGCTTACGGGGCATATCGATCGTGTGGACGTGCTAAAGCACGGTAGTCTGCTGAATAGACGCCAACTGAGAGTATAAGAGCGCCGTTTTGAGAACCGCTGTGATGCGACAGCATGGCGTAGGCGGGAAAGCCGCCGGATCGCGCGCAAAAACGTGCGAGCCGACCGAGGTTCGATCCTCGGCGACCATTTTG
This sequence comes from Linhomoeus sp. GSCO2_2, assembly GCA_030248115.1. Classification (NCBI taxonomy): domain Eukaryota; kingdom Metazoa; phylum Nematoda; class Chromadorea; order Monhysterida; family Linhomoeidae; genus Linhomoeus; species Linhomoeus sp. GSCO2_2. Next base: position 4,500 of record JASAMZ010000786.1, on the reverse strand, counting down.
CTTTTTTGCTGCGCATTCTGGTTTTGTCATTGACGTTTTGACACGGAATAGCCAATCAATGATCGGCGTTGCGGTTTCTGGTTTCTCCACGTCAGAAAAATTTTTTGCATAACCTTAAATCTCGGTGCCCTATGTTACCAGCAATGAGTTTCGTTGAAGACTATACCTTCGCTCATACCACACCCCGTCGATTGGCATCTTGTGACACGATGGTGTCGAACACCCAGCGAAGTATTGGCGTCCGTTTGTGTTGCTGGGTCGTCGTAGTAGTCGCGTCCGGTTGCTCCAAAAGTGGGCCAAGTTGTTTACCGAGCCTGATAGTTGTGCTCAGACGCTAGCAAGTTTCCATCTTTGGCAAGTTTTTTTGTTGGATGTGAGGATGTCACACAGCTAGAAACTTCAGATGAACGGCGTCGTATCATGCCGATAACATATAGCGAACGCGGCGATATCACTGAGCTTCAGATCAGCTGTACAGACAACCGTATCGTGGTAATAGCTGCACTTGGTTTATAGCAGACATTCTCAAGCTAATTTCTCCAGATGCGGCTAATGATGTGTATTAAGTTCACTATGCTGTTCACCAAGATGTGACAGACACAAGGTATAGGCTGAACTTTTTACACACACAGCTTGTTCGCCGCGCCTCAGCGCGGCGATGTGTATATATACAGATGACGATGTGTAGTCCGCGAACTTTTTTCGCCGCGCCTCAGCGCGGCGAGGTGTATATATACGGATGACAATGTCTGTCTGTGTGTCTGTGTGTCTGTGTGTCTGTGTGTCTGTGTGTCTGTGTGTGTGTCCGTCGCACAAAAGTAAGACATGAGGCTTATGTGGTCAAGTGGAGTAAATGTCGCTGAGTACGGATCCGATGTCCGTTTCTGTTGCTAATTTCGCATTTTCGAGATATTCGCAATTAAAATTCGAAAATGTCGAAAATCGACTTTTTCGTCTGATGCGCTAGCCGCGAAATTTCTTCAGAAATGGAAGGAGCATGGACCGCGGATAATTTGTAACACGAAAGAAATTTTTTGCAAATGTGGAATTTAATAGAAATACGCGATTATTTGTCCAAATTGCATAAATTGACTAAAATACAACGTCATTTATTGACGAATGTGAATGCAGAAATGGAAAGGTCGTATGCCAATAAGGATTTGTGACATAGTTTTGCAGTTTTTAAAAATTGCAATTTCGAGATATTTTCAATCAAAATATGAAAATGTCGAAAATCGACTTTTTCACCTGATGATATAGCGGCGAAATTTCTTCAGAAATGGAAAGAGTATAGACTGCGGATAATTTGTAACGCAAGAGAAATTTTTTGCACGTACGGAATTTAATAGAAATACGTAATTATTTTTCAAAATTCCGTAAATCAACCAAATATAACGTCGTTTTTTGTTGAATTTGAACGCAGAAATGGTAAGGCCGTATGCCAATAAGAATTTGTGACATAGTTTTACAGTTTTAATAAATTCCAATTTCGAGATACTTAGAATTAAAATTTAAAAAAATGGCAAAATCGAGATTTTCGTCTGATGGTCAGAACAGCTGTTTATTGACGAATGTGCACTCGGAAACATAAATTCGTACGCTGAACACAGGAATTCGCTCGCACCAAACTTTTGGCAAGTTTTTTTTGTTGGATGTGACGTTTTCACACAAGTAGGAAACATCAGATAAACGGCGTCGTATCATGCCGATAAGATATAGCGAACGCGGCGATATCACTGAGCTTCAGATCAGCTGTACAGACAACCGTATCGTGGGGATAGCTGCACTTGGCATTAAGGTACACATTCTCAAGACACTTTCTCCAGATGCGGCTAACGATGTGTACAAAGTTCACTATACTGTTCACCAAAATTTGACAGACACAAAGTATAGGTTGAACTTTTTACACACACAGCTTGTTTGTCCTGCCGATGTGAAACACGTGACAGATGGCGTCAGGTAGAGTCGATGTCGCCGATTACGGATCCGATGATATTAGCTGTTGCTATTTTCAGAATGAAGGTGGGTGTAACGTTTGAAGTTTGAAATTTTTCGACAAATTATCTCTATTTGCAATGTTACGGTGCTTACGAGGCATATCACGTGCTAAAGCACCGTAGTCTGCTGAATAGACACCAACTGAGAGTATAAGAGCGCCGTTTTGAGAAGCGCTGTGATGCGACAGCATGGCGTAGGCGGGAAAGCCGCCGGATCGCGCGCAAAAACGTGCGAGCCGACCGAGGTTCAATCCTCGGCGACCATTTTGCTTTTTTGCTGCGCTTTATTCTGGTTTTGTCATTTACGTTTTGACACCGAACAGCCAAACAATTATCGGCGTAGCGGCTTCTGGTTTGTCCACGTCAGCAAAATGTTTTACATTACCTTAAATCTCTGTGTCCAATGCTAGCGGTAGCGAGTTTCGTTGAAGACTTTTCCCACGCTCACACCACCACCCCGTCGATTGGCATCTTGTCACACGATGGCGTCGATTAACACCCAGCGAAGTCTTGGCGTCCGTTTCTGTTGCTGAGTCATTGTCGTAGTCGCGTCCGGTTGCTCCAAAAGTGGGCCAAGTTGTTTGCCGAGTTCAGACGCTAGCAAGTTTCCATGTTTGGCAAGTTTTTTTGTTGGATGTGAGGATTTCACACAGCTAGTAACTTTAGATGAACGGCGTCGTATCATGCCGATAACATATAGCGAACGCGGCGATATCACTGATCACTTAGATCAGCTGTACAGACAACCGTATCGTGGTAATAGCTGCACTTGGTTTATACCAGACGTTCTCAAGCTAATTTCTCTAGATGCGGCTAATGATGTGTATTAAGTTCACTACTATGCTGTTCACCAAGATGTGACAGACACAAAGTATAGGTTGAACTTTTTACACACACAGCTTGTTTCGCCGCGCCTCAGCGCGGCGAGGTGTATATGTCACGGGGAGAACCCGAGTTCAGGGAGAACCCGAGTACTCGGGTTCTCCCTGGTTGTTTAGTGAGAACCCGAGTACTCGGGTTCTCACTGATGCAGTTGGTGAGAACCCGAGTTGAGAGGCGGCGGGGGCAGGGCGCGCTCGACCGAGGGCGCCCGCTCAGTACAATGAAACCTACCAAGTTACATTGTGGACAAATAGTCGCCGCTTTCAATCTGCTATAGCAGCTTCTAATTTGGGGAAATCATTTGCAATATAAGTTGAGGAAGTCCGGTTGACATTAGGATTATGTGTCTTTGACAGCTGTATATTCCTTTGAATTCAGGCTATGCTTAGGCTCGCCCTGCGCCCACAGTGCACAAGAGTCAGTCGGCGTCGCAGTCTGGCGGGTCGAAGCTTAGGCTTAACGCGACCGGTGACCGATTTCAGGGCGCGCGGAGCGCGCCCTGAAGTTGGTGGTCGCGCTAAGCCTCAGTTTTCGACCCGCCAGGCGCGACGCCGGCCGAGTTTTAGTGCAAACTGCAAGTGGGATAAACACTCCTCCATCTAATTCACCTCCTGCTCAGGCCGGTTGTGCCTCGCCGACCAGAGATTGCGCGGTTTGGAGGGGCCGCCCCTAACAGTTCCATCGGCCTCACACGCGCGCCCTCGGTCACACGCAGCTTGTCGGCCACTCTACTCGGGTTCTCACTAACTCCATCAGTGAGAACCCGAGTACTCGGGTTCTCACTAAATAACCAGGGAGAACCCGAGTACTCGGGTTCTCCCTGAACTCGGGTAGTCACTTTAACATATATATACGGATGACAATGTGTGTGTGTGTGTCTGTCTGTGTGTGTGTGTGTGTGTGTGTGTGTGTGTGTTTCCGTCGCACCGAAGTAAAGTCAGTGGCATATGTGGTCAAGTAGAGTCGATGTCGCTGAGTGCGGATCCGATGTCCGTTTCTGTTGCTAATTTCGCATTTTCGAGATATTCGCAATTAAAATTCGAAAATGTCGAAAATTGACTTTTTCGTCTGATGCGCTAGCCGCGAAATTTCTTCAGAAATGGAAGGAGCATGGACCGCGGATAATTTGTAACACAAAAGAAATTTTTTGCAAATGTGGAATTTAGTAGAAATACGCGATTATTTGTCAAAATTGCATAAATTGACTAAAATACAACGTCATTTATTGACGAATGTGAATGAAGAAATGGAAAGGTCGTATGCCAATAAAGATTTGTGACATAGTTTTGCAGCGTTTAAAAATTGCAATTTTGAGATATTTTTAATCAAAATACAAAAATGTCGAAAATCGACTTTTTCACCTGATGATATAGCGGCGAAATTCATTCAGACATGGAAAGAGTATAGACTGCGGATAATTTGTAACGCAAGAGAAACTTTTTGCAAATATGGAATTTAATAGAAATACGCGATTATTTGTCAAAATTGGATAACTTGACTAAAATACTACGTTATTTATTGACGAATGTGAATGCAGAAATAGAAAGGTCGTATGCCAATAAGGATTTGTGACATAGTTTTGCAGTTTTTAAACATTGCAATTTCGAGATATTTTCAATCA
>JASAMZ010000784.1:0-21747 GCA_030248115.1 Linhomoeus sp. GSCO2_2 | reverse complement strand
AAATTGCCTATCCTATCGATGCAGCGAAGCTTCAGTCAGCGAAGTACGGTAGCGAAGTAAGAGCAAATTTCAAAACACGCAAATTGTTCTTCGCAAATCCTAACAATTACTAAAACACACACCGCCCACCCACCTGACGTAACCCCCGTGGTAGAAGGGGCCGCGCACCACGAGGCTGACGTTGCCGACTCTGTCACTGCCGATCGCCACGTTGAACACGTGAACGTCCCTGGTTTCGAAGTTGCCAATGGAGGCTATTCCCTCGATCAGTCGCGTGAAAATCGTGGGATTGAGGACGTCTTCAATCTTTTCCACTTCACGAATTTGAAGGGTCAGCCCGTGAGACAACTCCTCGTCGGATAAGACGGCGTATTTGAGGGTGCACTGGGCGCAGGCGTCGTTTGGGCCGTCTGAAATGGGGACATTTTAGTTTTCATCATATAAAGGAAACGTCAATGCCCATAGGTGCAGGTCGTTTTGAGTCGGTACAAACGTGAACCGTTGTCTATGAATGATGCTTCGTGCAAAAGCTCTGCTCTGTGCTTCGGGGACAAGTTTGTCAGTGCTTTGAGCGTGAACGGTTTGACGCACAGTGTCAAACAGGTTTTGGTGCATGGCTTATCAAAACTGGCTCGCTTTCATTTCACACGTCTTCCAAACCCTCTCCATCGCATGAACAACCCAACCCCTCAGACAGAGAGAACGCATGACTACAAAGCCTCTCCGTCTGTTCGTCGTTTCGTTTTCGCCTTCCCTACATACATCCCATACATACAGACCGAGCGATTCGTCGGCGGCGGCCTAATATTGCGGCCATTTGTCAGCGGGCCAAATGGCGCCATTTGTCATTAGGTGTAGCTGTCATCAATGGGAGAAGGAGATAGTGTACATGCGCGAGTGTGTCGATTCCTATTTGCATATGGGGCCCAGCCGGATGGAAAAGGCGCATGCGCGGAGGATACGCAAGGTTGGGCATAATTGGCGAAATGAGCATCGGGTTACGCGCCTGTGCCATGGGGAGAGCTGCTGGCTGCTTATGCAAATGGGAAGAGAATAAGCAAGAGCCGCCATGTCACTCAAGCGCTTGCATTCTCTCCTACTCACTTGCTCACGCGGCACTGACTGACTCACGCACGACTCAAAGACACTCCTAACTTGCTCATGACGAAAGCTGACTGGGCATTTAAGTTAAGGAAAATGAGCAAACGTGGGTGATCGATATTACACTCGCGCACACAAACAAGTCTGGGCTCTCTACGCATGTTACTCCGGGTACAACTCACGAGCAAGCGCATAGCAGCTCACCTGACACGCAGGCCTTTAGTCTGGCCTCAATCTGTCTTCCAGTGGTCAGAAGTGCTTTAGTCGCCTTCAGAGCACCAGTGTTCTCGTCGACCTTCAGAAATGGGTTGTCCTCAAGGGTGAATCGCAGAGTGGCGTTCGAATCTTCGTCCCTGAGGAGAAATTTCAATTAAAAACTTTCCGCACGTTGAACATGAAGCAGTACACACCTAGCTGGCACGCTGCCAAGTGTCTGAAAAGCCTCTCCCAACAACTCCATCCCAGTCTCCCCTTCGTCCAGCCTCTCCCTTCTCGTGACCACCACATAGAAGTCGTTCAAAACAGGCGCGTGGTCGTTTTCGTCCGCCACTTCCACGTAGACCGCCACAGAGTCACTTCTGGTGTCGCTTCTGGCCTCCAGGTCCAGTCGATAGAAGCGTTTCGTCTCTCGGTCGAGCTCCGTCAAAGTTTGAATCTCCGCCCAGCCGTCCTCCAGAGTGTTGAGACTGAAGTGGTCCTTATGGACGCCAGTCAATTCGTATCTTATAATGGCGTGCTCTCCAGAATCGGCATCCGTTGCGCGCAATCGACCCACGACCGTGCCCACTTTGGAGTTCTCGCGGACTGTTAGGTGGTAGTCGCGCTGGTCGAACACCGGCCCGTTGTCTGGAGTGGAATTGCTTCCAATGAAATGAGGCAAAATAGGATAGAATGAAATAAGTTTGAACGAAACAGAATGAGTTAGAGATCTATTAGGCAAAATTCAATGAAGTGGAATGAAAAGAATCAAAATAAACAAGGTGAAATAAAGCAAAGTTAAATAGAATTTGACAAAATGAATCAACCAAGAGAACTTGAATAAAATAAACTACAATGAATGAAATATAGGAAAGCGAAGAAAAATGAAATCAGAATCAGATAGAATCAAACGAAATAAACACAACTTGTAGAGCAAAACAAAACGACGCAAAATACAGGAAACTAAAATGAAAATCCCAATTTGAACTGATTATAACCCATCCGTACCCGTTCCCGCGAAAATGGCTTCAATCCCGCTTATTGGGTGTGTTCCCTCGTATTATTGCGCGGGAACAAACAGGGATAAACGGGAACATAATGTGTTCCCGATTATCTGAACGGGATCAAAGTTTGTTCCCGTTTATTAAAAGGGAACAAACTTTGATCCCGTTTATTTTTTTGGAACGGTCGCTCATGATCAAAAATTTTGGAACGCTCACCTGGCCTATGCTTCAGCACAGGATAAACGGGAATCATGTCACCCAACCGGGAACATGTTCTTTAAGCGGGAACAGCCGTTTTTTGCCGAATCACGTTTATGACAGCTTGGCCAAAAATGTAAACGGGAACAAGACTTCTTGGAACGGGAACGGGTGGGATAATTCTTCAACTCGATATAACAATTTTAATAGAATAAAGATTTAAAACTCCACTCACCATTGACGTCACCCACGTCGACGTGAACTATGGCAGTCCCAGTCAATGGCGGATTGCCATAATCATCCGCTTTCACCACCAGATCATACTTCGAAACCTTCTCTCTATCCAGCGATTTGGCAATTCTTATCGTGCCAATGGTTTTGTCGATTTTGAAGGCCCCATCTCCGTCGTTCTCCAACCGATACGACAGGCGCTTATTGGAGCCCAAGTCGTCATCTGTAGCAGTGACTTGAAGGATACTGGTGTCGATCTCGACGTTCTCCAGAACTGGGATCTGGTACTCCGCCCGCTCGAACTTGGGAGCGTTGTCGTTCACTGAACATGGGTGAATATGAAGTGTGTATGGTGACACTTACGCGATTATAGATGTGCAAATAACGGTTCGGCATTTGAAGTGAGAAAGCAGTTAGCTGCGTAAGTATGTAGCCGCAAAGCCGGTGTGTGGCAGAACACTTCAGTGAGTTGAGCTGCCCATTAAGTCAATGAGTGGGGGCTGGGGGTGTGCGCAAGTGAGCGGAAACCCATTATCCAAGTGAGGTGAGAGTTCGATGAGCATTTGAATTCTCCATGAGTTTGCGAGCGCCAATGCGAGCGATGTGATCTATGTACTGTCGGCACACCAACCACTCACCGTCCTCCAGTTCGATTCTCAGCTCTGTCTCAGCGTTGAGTGGGGGCTTTCCTCCATCTCTAGCCTCGATTCTCAGCACGTAGCTCGATTTACGCTCTCTATCAAGTTTCCTTGCCACGGAAACTGTCCCCGTGTCGCTATCAATCACGAAACTGCCGTCGTCGTCGTCTCCTCCAATGAATTTGTATTCCAATTTGGCGTTCGCTTCCCCGTCGTCGTCTTGCGCTCTGATGGCGCCGACTGTGAAGTTGACTGGCGCTCCCTCTGACACTCTTATCGTGAAGATGGCTTTCGTAAAGTATGGGGCCGAATTGACGTCCAGAACCCGCACTACAACCGTGGCAGAGTCATGATTCTCCTCCGTCCCATCTGTGGCTTTCACAGTCAGTGAATAGGTGTCGGTTTTCGCGTAATCCAGCCTGTCGATTAAAGTTATCACGGCCCAATCGCCCTCCGGATGCAGTTGGAAGGTCGACGCTCCGTTTTGAAGGGAGTAAACGACGGTGGAGGAGTGATCTTTGTCGACAGCCCTCAGGCGCAAAATCTCCGTCAAAATTGCGGCGTTTTCCGGAATGGGAACTTCGTACAGCTTCTTGGGGAATATTGGAGAGTTGTCGTTCTCGTCGATGATTCGAATGCGTATTTCCATGAAAGATCGCTTGGGCGGAGAGCCGTTGTCTGGAAGTCGATGGCAAGACTTATTTTAGTAGAACAAAGTAATAAATTTCATAGCCGTTCAGTCTTAGCTCAGTACATACCTCTGTCTAGGTCCATGATGTCGATTTTCTATTGTATGTATAGTACTCTATTTTGTATTATTACATGGTGGTACAGTTCATAAAATGTTTGCCCTTTGTTAATTACCATAAGTTAAAGTGAATTGAATAAACTCAATTGACCTCAGTCGAGAATTTAAATTCTACCATATTTTGCCACAGTGACATGCCTTTCGCCACGACCCTTAAGGTGAAGTGCGAATTCCTTTCGTGGTCCAAGAGCTCTGTGGTCCTAATAACACCAGAATGTTTGTCGATTGAGAAGGGGAACCAATCGTCATTTCCGATTGCGTTCTCAAGGAAGTATTCAATCCTGCCGTTCTCCCCATAGTCGCCGTCCGTAGCTCGTACCGTTGTCACGTGCTTGCCGATGGGTGCCAACTCGGACAGTGTGGTGTTCAGAGACGGCAAACTGAACTTTGGCGCCTGAAAAAGAATGTTAATACAGCACATTTCCACTGCGTATGCCACTTTGAGTACGCTCCAATGTCTGAATGACTTCTGGAAGGTTTGGGCACTTGCCTATTTGACTAACAACAACATTTGTGATGATGTTGTTTCCATTGAGCTATTGCATTCTATGCCGTTCCGCTCCGTACCGTTGCGCTCCGTACACGTACCGTGCCGTACCGCACAGTACGTTACTGTGGCCGTACTGCGCCCAGTCACTCACATGATCGTTCTCATCCAGAACGTGGACCAGAAATCTGACATCATTGCTTTTGCTCTGCACCCCAGAATCCTGCGCCACAATCGTCAGTGAGTACGGACTCTTGGCCACATCCAGGGGCCCTTCTGCGGTCACCAATCCACTGTCGGGATCGATCGACAATAAATTCGCGGACCCCTCGGTGATACTGTATCTGACGCGTCCGTTCTCGTCGCTGTCCCGATCCAGAGCCTTGACTTGGCCCAGAATGTATGGGGTGTCCACTGTCTCTGGCATGGAAGCGTTGTAGAAGGGCTGGTCGAACTGCAAGACATGTCAACTTATCATGGAGTTGACAGGATCATGGAACAGATAAGAATTAGCTCATGTTTATAAACAAATCTTAAGAATTATTACTGGGGCAACGTCTTGCAATTGCAACAACGCACCACAATCCATTCACAATACTTCGTGATCACAATATGAGCAGGAAATGGTCTTTCCATAAACTTTTTGAACATGAACTTCTATCCAGACGCTTGTATTCTGTAATTTCAATAACTTTGGCGCAGTATTCAATGAGTTATGCACTTGTACAGTTCATTACAATTGTTTGGCGCAATCGGCCCCTGATCAATCCCAAACCGTCCACAAAGGACGACATCCATTGCAGACCCAGGTGCATTCTTTCAATTCTTTGTCAACCATTCGAATCCCAGAACTACAGTACACTACCTCGGGCTCGTTGTCGTTCTCGTCCTTGACGTTGACCACCACGGTCGTCTCGTCCTCTCTGGGCGGGATGCCGTGGTCCCGGGCCACCACAGTCAGAGAATAGGACTCCAATCCATTTTCGCTTAACTCTTCCGCGTCCAGGCGTCCACGCACTTTGACAGTGCCGCTCTTCTCATCCACGGAGAAGAGGAATGGGTCGTGCTCATTGGACGGCCGCTGATTGGTCAGAAAGTAGCTGATGCGCCCGTTGTCGCCCTCGTCCAGGTCGTCGGCGTGCACGTGCGTCACGGTGGAGTCGATCTGGAAGTGGGAGGACGTTGCTAGATACGTGCACTATTTGAATACGTGACGCATCACGATCACTAGGTAGCTACCTAATTTCTCCATTTTGCACGTAATTTCACAGACGACAAGCGCTAGCTGAGTTTGGGTCGCTAGATCTAGACTCAGCTACGAAGTGCCAGCGCGACCTCATCAGTAGATGACTGGCACTAAGCACAATGTTTTCATGCACAAGTCTCACAATTTGACAAGTCCAACTACTAACTTCTTTGTCTTGTGTCTTCTTTCTATGTAATGCAGTGCAGCTTAGCTACGATACCAACTGTTTAGATGTCAGTGTTAAAGGGATATCTACAATAGTTAGTGTTCGTCGCCCGACCTCAGCCAAGCGATAAACCGTACGTATGTGCGTACTGCGTACGTCTGTCGCTCCTGCAACTCTTTTCACCTGCGCATTCTCGGTGACGTCCGCGAAGTACTTCTCCTTCTCGAATCTGGGCGCGTTGTCCTGTTCGTCTAGCACCCTTACCGTAACCAGTGTCGCGTCCGAGAACCTCGAGTTGTCGACGCTGGCCGCCTGCACTTTCAGCTTGTGCTCAGGGATCTCCTCCCTGTCGAGCGGGCGCAACTGTCTCAGAGCGCCCGAATTACGATCCACTTCGAAAAACTGCTCGGATCTCGAGTCTCGAGCGGAAGCGAGACTGTATCTGACGCGGTCGGGGCTGGGGCCCGCCTTGACCCTCAGGAATAGAAGCGGTGTCACTTTTGGCGGGCGGTTCTCGGTCAAATTCAGCAGGTATTCTGCCTTCTCGAACTCTATTCGGTTCTCAGGCCTGACGGGCTTCAGAAATCGCCGTCTCCTGTTCTCCTCTTCGAAGAAATCCCTCCGAAAAATGTGGATTTCGCCGCTTTTGCTGCGGGACACTTTGCCAGCGGTCGTCTCACAGCTGTACCACAGCCGGTATGGGAACTGGTCGTGTTGACAGAGGGTCCGGGCCGCGTGCAGGCCATTCGTCTCCGAGTTCCAAGTGAGAAAGTCGGACGAAAACGCCTCGATTCGACAATAGGGCTCGTTCTCGAGCAGTTTTTCCGCGCGGGACGCGAACTTGCCGGCCTCCAAGCAGCCGCGAGGGTCGAGCCAGGGCGGTGAAAGTTCTAGCACCCGCGCCCGGGCCCCCGAATAGTTCAGGGCACAAAAACAGGCCAAAAGGGTCAAACAATTGCGGCGCATTTTCCCGCAAACGCGTCCACCGCGCGACCTTGATTAAAAGTCGCGTCTCTCTTTCTCTCTGCGACCGACCTGGACGGGCGGCCGGCAGGAGGGGAATAATAACAGTCGGTGGCGGGGGGGGGGGGGGGGGGGTGTAGGACGAGTGAGGAGAGGAAGCTAGCGGTAGGGGCGTGGCCTAGGGGGATCGAAGGGATGGGGGGGGGGTCGTAAATTTCGCCGCCTCCCCCCTGGCCGCGATTATTGGAGACAGCAGACCTCGTGCGTGTGCGTGAGTCAGACGGACACTTACACAAACGTAGCGGTGGAGGGGTAGCCCGAAGGAGGATAATTAGGCGCGCGGGCAGGCCGCTAGCTAGCGCCAGCTAGAGCTCGAAGCAGCCGCCCTAATCACGCACAAGCAAAGGTATGCTATGCTTGCCAAGGGGGGGGGGGGCGCATTCGATTCAAGAGTGGGGGGGGGGGGGTGGAGGGGGACAGTCTATATTGGCTCCTGCGGCGCCGTTAACTGCTTCCCTTGTACGAAACGTTGATGGTGGAATGCTCGGAGGCGCACGAGACGAGCAAATGACGCGATTTGTCTTGTGGAATGTGATGCTTAGTAATGGTGTGTGTGCGCGTGTGTGTGTGTGTCGTGTGCCGCGAGGGTTGCCTTCCTGGGAACTGAACAGTGACTGATAGGGCTGGTCCCTATATGTACTGCATATTTGAAGTTCTACGGTACCGTAACCAACGCCTGCCGTGGTATAGACGCTTCCGCAAAATTGCAAAACCAGGCCAAAGCACGCTGTAACATTTCGTCAGTGCCGCCGCAGCAACTAGCAAGTACGACAACTTGGCTACTGTATTGCGGGATTCAAACGCAATTCGGACGGATGCCCACACGGTAGGCATGCACTTCACAGTGAATTGCCCGGTGCGATACACGCGCTTTTGTCGCCCGATTGTGTTGTTGTTCTCTATTGGATAATGTCCATTTTGCAAACGATTATTTCAAATTGGCGCCACTTTCCGCGTCCACACAGTCACGCAATATAAACAAACAGGAATCGTCGCCTACCGCGTTTGGCATTGGTTGCGAATAATTATGCGTGCTTAGCAACGTAAAGTAGCGCTAAGCATACCACACATCGTCGTGTCACCGCCGCGCCGACAAGAACAAGAAATTATTTTCTCCGCGCTGGAGCAAAGTTGCCGAGCTTTTTGGTGGATTGGAGAAAAGCTAATTGCACCCCCACTTTCGGAGTGGAAGATTTGGTTTATGCACTGAGGTTGGTGAGTCGAGTCGAGTGGTTGCGCAATGCACAATTGCAGTAGCATCGATGTGTGTGCACGCACGCTGACAATTTCCTTCTACTGCTTCACTGCTCATGTGCTTCGCTTCGTTCTGTTTCTGCAACTGCAATCCACTGAGTGATCCATGATGACCGCAGCTCAGCTTGGGCTTGTACTGATAGGTGAGAGAGCGCCCTGGAAGTTGCTATTGCTCTGCTCGTGCAGATGGTGGTAAGTGGCGTCAAGTGAGGTTAGGGTTATGTGACCGCCTCACTGCGTCGTTGAGCCACATAGCCTAGCGTTGTTGCGAAGATATGGCTTGATTCGACTGTTGGGGGGCAGGGGGGAACTGCCTGCCCCCCCCCCTCCATCGATTCGGCCCGACCTTTTTGGCACTCCTCCCCTCCAAAAGGGAGGAGTGCTATAGTGATGGTGCGGATTCTGTGTAAATTGGAACGCTCATAAGTCGGGCTAGAGTTGGCCGATCGGGGCGAATTTTTTTTTATTCGATAGGTCTCTGGATGGAAAAACCTGCATCGAAGGTCTCGACTTCCGTCCGGGACCCGATTTCTGGCAAGTTGCCAAAAACCCGGTTTTTCGGCCTCCGACGAACTTTGGACGCTTAGAATAGTGTTCTGGTAGATCGGAGCGAGACGAGCTTTGGGCCAAATACGTAAAAGACAATGGGCTATCCGATGGTAGGGGCGCCGTCGGGCTGGGTCCGGGCATACCCGGGCCGGGTAGCAAAAACCGGGTTTTTCGACCCAAAAGTAGGGTCCCGTCTCCCTCTCGGCATTTTTTTGTTTTGCTAGATAGGGGTCTGTCATTTTCTGGATTTGAAGAACTCGGATAGCTGCATCCCGAATCGTCACCAGAATCCCGGTCGGATGTCTTACGGGCCTGGAAATCCGGTGCAAAGTTGGGTTCTGGGTCTCTGAGTAAAACTTTGGGCAAGCGTAACTTTTTGTGGGTTGGTCGTATCGAGGTGCGACAAACACCATTCGATAGCTCTCGGCGAGCTCTACAACTATGTAGTATACCACTTTTTTCGAAATGGTCAAGTTTTGAGTGAAAAATTGAAAAAATCGATTTTTGGGTCGAAATTTGAAATAGTCGCGTTTCGCATTTTTTGCTGCGCTTTTCGATCTCGGCGATATTTGGGGATTTTTTAGGCCGAATAAATAGAATTTTGGAGTTAGAAGTACAGCTTTGGGTGGGGTACATTTTTGGGTGAAATTTCAATTTTTTCAACAAATTTTCGGCATTTCGGTGCAAAGTGGGGTCAGTTGAGATATTTCGGTGTCAGTTGGACTTTCACGTGATAGAGCATCAAAAGATACGTTGTTTTTGTTATAAGCACTTTTTTCGTCCGACGCGTATTTTGGCGGGAAATTTGAATTCAAAATTTTAGCTGCCCGATTTGTCCAGGGCACCTACCGTGTAAGTACTCGATTCCGGCTTTTCGGGGACGCTGATCACGAATTTGACGTTGACTTTTCGTTTTGAGATGTGTGGGACCATTTTTGAAGAATATGCTTGCCATCATATGTGCCCTCAAGTGGAAAACCTGGTTGTGTCAGTTCAGCTGAACCTAGGTGTTCTGTATGCCAAATGTGGGGCACTGGAGGGTCATAATTGCGAATTTGCTGTTAATTGTGCGATCAGAATGGTCACTAAGCCTTACTGACATGTCTCGTTGATCAATGGGCAGCATGATTCAACTCCCGAAAGTCTTCTGAAAGAGGGGAGGAGTGCCCCGAGGGGCTCTGCCCCCGTCTACTAATCTTGTTAAGAAGAGATTTCTTAAACTACACACATATCAAAAATTGCGGCAATATTTTATAAGAGAATTTGCATTTATGGACCAAAATCGCCTAATTTTCGCCTGCGGCGCTCAATATAGACAAATTATTGTATAGGGAATGCGAAAAACGTATAAATGTTCGCCTGCGGCGGAATTTTAGAGCTACATTTAGGGTATCCAACGGTTCCCAAAGGTCAAATATTGGCGATTATTGACGTTAAAATGCCCTGAAAATGCGAAATTTTCGCCTGCGGCATTTTGGGAATAATTCGGATTTTGTGTCCCCACTTCTTCGGAGAATCTCGGGCTTGCCACAGGCTGGCGACGTTTGGTGGAACTAGATATACCTTTCTAGAACAGTGAATATGCTGCCTCACAAACGCCTAAGTTCGGTGAAGATGTCTAAATAGCAATCATTTGTGTATGGGCCGAATATAGCGTCTCAGACGCAACCGCGTCGTGGTACCCTCTCGCCCCCAAACCTGCAGTGCATCAGTGGTTGCGAAGAGTCCTCTGCTACTGGGGCTATACGATTGAAACGTTAGTTCACTCCTCTTGCTGCAGGCCATTCATCTGTTTTATGGTGGCTGACAGTCTAGCTTTTGCTTGTTGGTGAGGTGCAGCGGAAGCAAATCCTACCTTCAGTTGTTGCCACACCAGTCTTTTACTTGCTGTTTGGGTGCAGGCACGTACTGTATGATGGAAAGTTTACTGGTCGTAAATTTGCCACAGCGGACAACTTCGTGAACATGGGAGTGGGCAATTACTAAAGCACGCACCCGCGCACCCGAATATCACGCACCTCCCCGAAATCGACCCAAATCGCGTTTTTGAGGCGCGGACTTCGTTTACAACGTCGCGCGACATCGTAGACTGCAAGTCTGACATAAAAATTAGGTAAACGTCCTTTGTACCGCGCAGAAAAACGAAACTTTCAAAACTACAGTATCAGCAAATTGCAAAGTTGTCCCAATGCACAAAATATCGAAGCTGTTTGCAGCCTTGATGCAACACATGAGATACCGTAGGCAAATGCTGGCCACAATTAACGAAATTCGCAAATTTTTGGGTTTTGGCGAGAATTCCTACGCTTCCGCCATTGCAAACGTGCCAAAACTGTGCGACGCACGCAAATATTTGGAGATTTTTGGTCGTCAGGCACTAAGTTAATGGTAACGCAGACGAAAATTCAAAGCGAGGTCATGTGAGGCTAGGCCCATCAACAACTGGAGCCACGAGTGTCACAGTGCAGCACCAAAACAAATCTAAGAAACTCCCAATATCACTTCGGTTTCTTCTGATTGACATGATTCTGAGTCGGCTTAGGTCATGTGACTTCGGCAATAGGCGACAGGCATCAGATAAATCAGAAAATAGTTATTTTCTCAATCCGCACGTCAGTTAGCGTTTAATATTGTGGGAAAAGCAAGCAGCGGATATTTGCACAAATGTAGACAATTCAACAGCCAACAGTTAAACAAAATTGCCGAAATAATGATTAGTTTCGTTCAATTTTGAAGCAAATTGTGCCAAAATGACAAGAAATCTATACCAAAATGCGCTGTTTTTGAGCATTTTTGAGTCATTTTGGCAAAACTGGCTTCAAAATTGGGTGAAACTAAGCGTTTTTGGCCATTTTGGCAAATCTTTAGCAGCGCAGCGATCCAATTCTTTTCTTCCATGTTCGGCACTATCGAGGGCTACAACATATCAAAAGATAGTATATACCATTATATGCAACTTTTTCGAGTTCTACCTTGCCCAACCCAATTTTCAGTACTTCGAAAATTTAAATTTTTGAATTTCCCGCCAACGGGGTTCCGCAGCGTGACCCCGTTTGGTGTCCCCACCCTGCCCACCCACTAGGCCTACCCAACGCAAAAGACCGTTTGCAAATCGGCCGCTTTACGCGCGAACGCCATCCGGTCCAATTTTCTGCGTTTCGCGCACAAACGCTATATACTCCACACTTTTTGTGGAGTATAACAAGCTCCGGTATTAAAAAGTTGAGTTTGTATTCTGACTGACATTGCAAAGAGTTGCATTCTTTCTGCAGAGAGTGCGAGAGTTCATCGCCCGCATGCTCCGCTTCATGAGCCCCCGCTTCTCACGAGGGTATTGCATGCATACGTGTAGCCGGGGGGGGGGCATGGGGGGGGTAGCCCCCCCCCCCCCTAGCCGGAGGTGTACCCCTCCCGTACCCCCCAGGTACCCCCCTCCCGCCTTCCCAAACGACCCCCCCCTAGAATTTCAAAAATTTTCGCCTGCGGCGCTAAAAAATGGCAAAAATTTCGCCTGCGGCGCTTGAAAATAGCAAAATTTTCGCCTGCGGCGCTATATTTTGGAAGTTTTTGACCAAAATTAAGCGATTTTTGGCACTTTTTGGCCTATTTTTGCAAATTTTTCTTATTTTTTGGTACTTTTTTGGCAAAATTTTTAGGTCATCTGCCCCCCTCCAGGGGCCTCAGACCCCCCCCCCCCCTGAGGGGTCCTATACCCCCCCCCCCCCGACCCCCCCCCTCCCCGGTTGGCGGCTACACGTATGATTGCATAGCAATATTGATTTCGCCCGCGATTTGGCTTTTAGAGCAAGAACATCCCTCTTTCAGGCAACGCTTTTAAAACAGTGACAAAAACTTGTAAAAGCTTTGGCAAGCAATTGACAGAGCACAAAAGAGCGCACTACGAGCAATCAAACCGTGTAGCACTTCTGCATGTAGCAAAGAGCGATCTTAGTGTTAAAATCTCGAGAATGGCGCTTTCTGCGGTGCGTGTTTGCGTAATTAACAAATTTGTTGCTGCCGCATGAAAGAGCACGCCGAGAGATTTCACCTGACGTGCCGAATGCCACTCTACGACGTAAGACGAGCGATTTAGAGCCGTTTTGTGCTTTTGCACATTCGAGTTACTGTAACTCGCGAAATTCAAACTCGCGAAATTCAAACCATGAGTTTCGACCGATGGGAGAACAAATGATCATTGCGTCGAGAGCTATCCGATAAGCTCGAGATCGGCTCTCTACGGCGCAAGTTGAGCGAGTTAGAGCGATCTTAGCGTCAAATCCCGAGAATGGCGTTTTCCGCGGTGCGTGTTTGCGTGATTGAACAAGCTTTTGTAGCCGCATGAAAGAACACGTCGAGAGCTTTCACCTGACGTGTCGATTGCCGCTCTACGACGTAAGACGAGCGAGTTAGGGCCGTATTGTGCTTTTGCACTTTCGAGATACTGTAACTCGCGAAATTCAAACTTTTGAGTTCCGACCAATGGGAGAACAAATGATCAGTGATTCGGGAGCTATCCAAAAAGCTCAAGATCGTCTCTCTACAACGCAAGTTGAGCGCCTTAGAGCGATTTTAACGTAAAAATGCCAAGAATGGCGTTTTCAGCGGTGCGTGTTTGCGTAATTGAAAAACGTGTTGCTGCCGCATGAAAGAGCACGTCGAGAGCTTTCACCTGACGTGTCGACCGCCGCTCTACGACGTAAGACGAGCGAGTTAGAGCCGCTTTGTATTTTGGACCTTCGGGTTACTGTAACTCGAGAAATTCAAATTTTTGAGTCTCGACACCCATTATGACTAATGATCAGTGAGTCGAGACCTATCCATAGAGCCCAAGATCGTCTCTCTACGACTTTCCAACGCCGAGATCTGAGAGCGTGACGGACGGACGCACGGACGGACGGACGCACGCACGCACGCACGCCGAGCTCTCGTAAGGTGTCGCCCGGGCGAAAAAATCTTTAGCGTAAGGGTGCATCATGCTTAAATTCTGCCGAAAATTTAAGATAATAACAATAATACCAAACACCCACTGCACATCTCGTCTCGTCTACTAGACTGGATGGACAGTCTCTTAACTCTTTAAATACGACTTCTGTCTATTTAGTGGCTCTCCCAGTTGTTGAATTGAGATGCAATGATAGCCTGAACCAGCAGTGCGAAAACGTCACTAGTCAAGGAATGACCAAAACCAGGCAAGTCGTCCGGGGGCCGCAGTATACTCCACAAATTTGAACTCCTACGCACGGTGACTCCTCTGCTGTTGTGGCCTCCTGACACTCCCAATCGGAAAACTAATGCCGAATTCGTGATCTACATCCCAGAATACCCCAGAATCAACATACAACACCCCTAACTTCGTATGGACTCGTAGAAACGAAATTCTGCAGTTGGGGTACGGTAGCATGCGATTTCGTCATAGGTACGTTCAAACATTATCCAAACGATAAACAAATGCCCAATTCGTAATCAGCGCCCCCGAAAACCCCGAAATCGAGTATAATATCGCAAAAGTCGACCCGACACCCACAATTCAAACGGACGCGGCAGGGATACTGTAGCTTCGAAAATTTTTCCAAAACACTTTTCTAGACCAGATTTAAGCGTAGAATCGCTTGAAACCACTTTTGAAACGATTCGGCAACGCATTCGAGGGCTATAAACGCCGAAATGCGAAAATCGCAATTCTCGACACCGGAGTCGAAAAAGTCGCAGTGTAAGAAAGTTTTTTGTGTTTCGCCCGATTTTCTCCGTTCATGGCTCATTCGATAGAGGACATCTGGGAAGGAGCACCAAGAGTGGTCTCGCCGCTCTAGCTGCTACCTAGCTCGCACAGCAGCCCGTCAAAGTCGACCCGGGGCCAAAATTCGCGAATTTTTCAAATTTGGCGCCAAAATGGGTCCCGCAGCGATCCAATTCATTTCTTCCACCCTCGGCCCTATCGAGTACTACAACATATCAAAAGATAGTATATACCATTATATGCAACTTTTTCGAGTTCTACCTTGCCTAATGCGTTTTTCAGTACTTCGAAAAAATAAATTTTTGAATTTCCCGCCAACGGGGTCCCGGAGCGTGACCCCATATGTCGTGCAGGTTGCCCACCTACTAGGCCTACCCAACGCAAAAAACCGTTTGCAAATCGGCCGCTTCACGCGCGAACCCCATCCGATCCAAATTACTGCGTTTCGCGCACAATCGCTATATACTCCACACTTTTTGTGGAGTATAAAAAACAACAAACCTTCTACTCCATTTGGCTAGAGTTTCAACGGCGTGCACTTCACCAGCCGAATCTACAGAACTGCTAGGAACCGGGCGATTTTCACAATTTCGTCCTTACGAAACACAAATTTCGGCAGTTGGTTGCAAATTCTATCGTAAAATCTTACCGAACTTCTCTTGCGAAGCTACAGCATGCGTGATGTAATTCGCGGCATCAGTGAAAATCGCGCCAAAAACTGGTATGCAACTTGTATTTACCTTCGTCGCAGTTTGGGATTTCAACAATTCTGTTTTTGCGATTTTCACCTGAAAATCAATCGTTTTGGAGGATTTTCTTGGCTGGTCACGCTAGCTATCAGTCAAGAATTGCATTTTCATAAAAAATTCTTTAAAATGTGCTAAGTTTGATCGATTTTGGCGAGGTGCGTGGTATCCGGGTGCGTGGGTGCGTGAGGTGCGTGCTTTAGTAATTGCCTGGGAGTGCAGTGTTTGCCAAAGTTGGGACAATGGCAGAGGGTAGTAGCTTGGCTCCCCCATTTCACTGTGCTACGTTCAATCAAATCAAATCATTTTCTCTGTTCGAGAAGAATAACTCCTTCCCTTCTGGTTGTGACTTCTTTGGAACTCCGGAGTTCCTCCTGTAGCTCCCAGGAGGCTCTTTGGCCTGATTGGCAATCCATGCGTCTCTTTCTCTCTGTGCTATGTTGGACAGAGACCGGCAGGCTTTCGTTCACTGGTCTCCTCCCTCTATCACTCTGTTGTATTGACTTGGCTTCCTTGTGGCTGTCTGCTTTGGCGATGTAGGGGCGGAGTAGAGCAAGAGCTGATACTTGTTGTTCTTGGCTACATGGAAGGGGGACGTTCTGCCCTATTGTGAAGTTTTCTTGA
The DNA here is from genome assembly GCA_030248115.1 of Linhomoeus sp. GSCO2_2. Taxonomy (NCBI): domain Eukaryota; kingdom Metazoa; phylum Nematoda; class Chromadorea; order Monhysterida; family Linhomoeidae; genus Linhomoeus; species Linhomoeus sp. GSCO2_2. The sequence goes on along the minus strand of JASAMZ010000784.1, from coordinate 5,737 downwards.
TCTGCAGGTCTTCATAATCTGAAATCAGATTGTCGAACGAAGAGGGATTTCATTCGTTAGCTGTTAGAGGTGAGAGAGGCTGAAGGTAGCTGTGGTGTTTTCAAGCTACAGCCCCATGCTTGTACACACTTTGACGGCCCTTGTCAAAACACCAGGGGTCATCTGAGACAATTCAACAATACCCTGACTTCAAATCCCACAACCTTGGTTGCAAGCCCCGAAACTTGGCTGAAAGGCGATCCACTGGCGCAGGACAGGCTAACTTCACGCAAATCGGGAACTCTCCCTTTCCACAACATGCAGTTCATCATTACGCCACACAGAATGGAGCTCAATGTCAATGCCACACCGCGGGCCCTCGGAAATCTGTAATTGCCGAGTCAATTTGCCTTCCATTCTTTAGGCCGGCCGCCCTCTCTCTATGCTTTCCCTCGCTTCTCGTTCATCGCACAGAGACTGGTCAGAGGCATGCGTAAAAACTCGCCTTCTACTGAGTGTAGGGAGGGAAGGAAGAGACGAACGCTCGCATGCATGGTGGCTCACAGGCTCCTTCCTGTCGGGGTTTATCGATCCCTCGCACTCTACTCCCTAGTCACTCTCACTCTCACTCCCCAACCCTCCGTCTCCCATTGTCAGTCCATGCACACACAGACGCACAACCATTCTGACGTCGCACGGGCCGTGTATGTAATGCACATGGCGGTGTGTGAAAGGGTCCTCCTCCAGTGATAGACAGGCAGACGGCTAGGCGCTAGGCAAGTTCGTTGGACTGGGCGCCTTTTCGGCATGAAGCCTTGGAGACAGGATATGTTTTGGAGTGTCGTCTAGCCCATCTGACCTAAGAGCTGCGTAGGCATAGGCAGGTATCGGCTGCCTGGACGTCAGCTTGCTTAATTACTTCTGGATATTTGATCGCTTGCTTTGTCGGGCTGCTAGTCACAATGCCTTTAGGCATTACGTAAGCAAAGAACTTTCGCTTCCGTCCCATGGCATTGCGACTACACGTTTGACGCTCTCGCGCCGTGTTAGATTCCTGAAGGTTGTTTGTGCTCTTTGTTCGAACTTAACTTAGGCTCCCTTTGTGTTGCGTTTTGTTTGGGCGAAGTTTGTTATGCCTCAAGCAGAATAATGGCTGTCCGTGCCATTGCAGGCTTGCTTCCCCGGTGGCTGACTGGCTGGCTGCTGCTGCTAATCCCCTCGGCTGCTAGAACTAACGGCAGTTTTGAATTTGGCGCCTGTTCGCGCGTCCGTCGTCGCTCGTGTCGCTTGTCGTCGGGTGCGGGGTCGGGGTGCTCGTTACGCGTGACCTGTTCTCGCCAAGAAGCCTTCACGCTGTCGTCGTTCGACCAGTCGCTGTTGCACCCCCCTCCCGCCCAAGAAGGTGTGACGCGTCAGCGAAATTAGAATGAGAAAGTCTGAAATCGCTAATTGCGACCGATATTCACTCCACAATGCATGCCGTTTACACATTGCGTTGAGTTGTAGTTAACGCCGCGCGGCGCGCGTGCCGCTTGCTTAACTAACCCAAGCGCAAGCATCGCTTTCGGTTGTTGGGTGCTAATTACAAAGAATTACCCCATGGTTACTCTATTATTCCCCTCCTCTAACGGATCGAACCACGATAGGGAGAGTCTGCGTGCTTCCAAGAGGAATCTCACATAATTTCCAATATCCGCTTACTTTTGCCAGGCAGTTCCACTTCCCAACACTCGGTCAGTCCACACCAGGCGGCCATCAACAGTGTCGGCTCCATCTTTCGTGAAACGAAAGGGCACTTGAGCAGCTTTCTCGGCAGTGTCTCCCAGGTAAAATTTCGAGCAGAAAGCATAAGTCCAACCAAAAGACATTCTCGCAATGCAAAGCGGAAATTCAGTGGTTGGGCTCGGGAAACAGCAGCAACAGCGGCGGTCGCTCCTTCGACTACAACGAGGACAGCGGCGTCGTCCAGCTGGACAGCTGCGCCAGTGCCTTGGGTGGGGGCGTCAGCTGAAGTACCCCCACCACCCCCCCCCCCCATCAACTCGTCTCTCTCCAACAACAAAAAGTGTCTAATTATATCCGCACTCATCAACGACCGCCTGTCGCATTCAGGCGCCTCCCCCTTTGCCCAAAGATATCACCAGAGCATGGCTAGCTCCTCGAACAACAACAACTCCGAGAGCTACCACACCGTCGAGATAGGCGACAGCAAACTACGCGTGCTCACGCGCTACCAGAACCTCAAGCCCGTGGGCAGTGGGGCCCAGGGCATCGTCTGGTGCGTGCTTTAGGCATTGGCCTAGACTACAAGCTGTGTGTGTAAAAAGTTCAACCTATACTTTGTGTTTGTCAAATTTTGGTGAACAGTATAGTGAACTTTGTACACATCGGTAGCCGTATCTGGAGAAAGTATCTTGAGAATGTGTACCTTAAGGCCAAGTGCAGCTATCCCCGCGATACGGTTGTCTGTACAGCTGATCTGAAGCTCAGTGATATCGCCGCGTTCGCTATATGTTATCGGCATGATACGACGCCGTTTATCTGATGTTTCCTACCTGTGTGAAAACGTCACATCCAACAAAAAAACTTGCCAAAAGTTTGGTGCGAGTGAATTCCTGTGTTCAGCATACGCATTTTTGTTTCCGAGTGCACATTCATGAATAAACAGCTGTTCTGGCCATCAGACGAAAATCTTGATTCTGACATTTTTTTAAATTTTAATTCTAAATATCTCAAAATTGGAATTTATTAAAACTGCAAAACTTTGTCGTAAATTCTTATTGGCATACGGCCTCACCATTTCTGCGTTCAAATTCGTCACAAAACGATGTTCTATTTTGTTGATTTATGGAACTTTGAAAAATAATCACGCATTTCTATTAAATTCCATATTTGCAAAAAAATTCTCTTGCATTACACATTATCCGCAGTCTATACTCTTTCCATTTCTGAAGAAATTTCGCCGCTATATCATCAGGTGAAAAAGTCGATTTTCGACATTTCCGTATTTTGATTGTAAATATCTCGAAATTGTAATTTTTAAAAACTGCAAAACCATGTCACAAATCCTTATTGGCATACGACCTTTCCATTTCTGCATTCACATTCGTCAATAAATGACGTTGTATTTTAGTCAATTTATGCAATTTTGACAAATAATCGCGTATTTCTATTAAATTCCACATTTGCAAAAAATTTCTTTTGTGTTACAAATTATCCGCGGTCCATGCTCCTTCCATTTCTGAAGAAATTTCGCGGCTAGCGCATCAGACGAAAAAGTCGATTTTCGACATTTTCAAATTTTAATTTCAAATATCTCGAAAATGCTAAATTAGCAACAGAAACGGACTCTGGATCCGTACTCAGCGACATCGACTCTACTTAACCACATATGCCACTGACTTTACTATCGGTTCGACGGAAACACACAGGTAGGAAACATCAGATAAACGGCGTAGTATCATGCCGATAACATATAGCGAACGCGGCGATATCACTGAGCTTCAGATCAGCTGTACAGACAACCGTATCGCGGGGATAGCTGCACTTGGCCTTAAGGTACACATTCTCAAGATACTTTCTCCGGTGCGGCTACCGATGTGTACAAAGTTCACTATACTGTTCACCAAAATTTGACAAACACAAAGTATAGGTTGAACTTTTTACACACACAGCTTGTAGTCTAGGCCAATGCCTAAAGCACGCACCAGACGATGCCCTGGGCCCACTTACCACGGCTTGAGGTTCTGGTAGCGCGTGAGCACGCGTAGTCTGTCGCCCTCTGGAGCGGTGTGGTAGCTCTCGGAGTTGTTGTTGTTCGAGGACTCACCGTGCTCTGGGTGAGGTACTGCTTTGGGCAAAGGGTGGAATCGACAGGCGTCCGTTGATGAGTGCGGATATAATTAGACACTTTTTGTTGTTGGAGAAGACGAGTTGATGTGGGGGGGGGGGGGTGGGGGTACTTCAGCTGACGCCCCCACCCGAGGCACTGGCGCAGCTGTCCACTGGGACGCTCGCCGCTGCTCTCGTTGTAGTCGAAGGACGACCGCCGCTGTTGCGTGTTTTCGAGCCCAACCGCTGATTTCACTTGCATTGCGAGGATGTTTGGTTGGACTTATGCTTTCTGCTCGAATTTTACCTGGGAGACACTGCCCGAGAAGCTGCTCAAGTGCCCTTTCGTTTCACGAGAAGATGGAGCCGACACTTCGTGGCCGCCTGTGGACTGACCGAAATGTGGGGGAAGTGGAACCCCCTGGCGGAGGTGAGCGGATATTGGAAATTATGTGAGTTCCTCTCTTGGAAGCACGCGGACTCTTTCCCTATAGGTTCGATTGGTTAGAGGAGGGAATAATAGAGTAACCATGGGGTAATTCTTTGTAATTAGCACCCAACAACCGGAGGCGATGCTTGTGCGCTTGGGTTGAGTTGGGCGGGCGGCAGCGCCGCGCCGCGCCGTTAAGACTCAAGCTCAACGCAATGTGTAAACAGCATGCATTGTGGAGTGGTGTCGGTCGCCATAAGCGATTTCCGGGCTTTTTTCTCATTCTAATTTCGCTGTGACGCGCTCACCTTCTTGGGCGGGGAGGTGCGACAGCGACTGGTCGAACGACGACAGCGTGAGAAGGCTTCTTGGCGAGAACAGGTCACGCGTAACGAGCACCGACCCGGCCGCGCGGCGACGACGAGCGCAGCGAACAGGCGCCGAGGGATTCAAAACTGCCGTTTAGTTCTAGGCAGCCGAGAGGGGGTTGGCCGCCGCCGCCGCCGGTCAGCCACCCGGGGAAGCAAGCCTAGATGGCACGGACAGGCCATTATTCTGCTTGAGGCATGAGCGAAGCCGCCCAAACAAAACGCAACGAAGGGAGCCTGAGTTGAGTTCAAACAAAAGACACAAACAACCTTCGGATCTGAGCGCGGCGCGAGACCGTGGATCCTGCGTCGGGACCCCTCGTGGGACGGAAGCGAAAGTTTGCTTTACGTAATGCCTAAAGGCATTGTGACTAGCAGCCCGACAAAGCAAGCGATCAAATACTGCCAGAAGTAATTAAAGCAATATTTATTTTGGCGTTACTGGTTCAGTTACGTATCGCTTATCATCGTTGGCCTATTGATATTCTTGATCTTTATAGGCTGTGGCAGTCAAAATAGTGATCAAAATTCTACTGAAGAAAAGATTGGAAAAGAACATGATAGCATAATACTAAAAGATACATCAGGAAAAAATATAAAAGTTACAACTACAAAAGATGGTTTTGTATTTGAAGGATATCTGAACAAGATAGTTATACTCCACTTACTTTGCAACTTGGTGTTATTTACCATCTATTGCAGAAATTCCTTACCTAAATAACCTCCAACAAAAATATGGTGATGATTTAGAGATCATAAGCGTTCTTAGTTGAGAAAAATAAATCAAACCAAGAATAAATCAAAGTTTATAAACCAACTATAACATGAAGTCTACAGTAACTAATACAGAAGATAATTATAAACTAGCTAAAGCAGTTGGAGAAGTACAAACGATACCTCTTAAACTTATATATAATCAAAATGGAAAGTATGTTGGGCACTATATCGGAGCCGTCCCAGAGAGAGATGATAGAGACAGATATAAAACTAGTGTTAAACAAACCTACTTCTTAACTGCTTAATAAAGGTATTATAAATGTTTGGAATTATCGAAAATGGTCTTGGTAAAACTCTTGATGCTATCAGAGATGTTTACCAGAAAAAGTTACAAAAATAGATAAGGATACAC